>CAUHTR010000151.1:0-181975 GCA_959609185.1 Schmidtea polychroa | reverse complement strand
TTCCATTAAGATGTGATATGATTTCTGAAATAATTTTGTCTTCGTTTTGCTTCTGTTTAAGTATTTCCATAATGCTTGAACTTCCTTGTAGACTATTTATGTACCGAGTTCTACACTTTGTTTCTTTGGCGTCCTTGTGTTTCATCTGCCAATGAGCGCATATCTTATTATTTAAACGAGACATACCATCTGCATTTCCATGTTCTTCTCCCTTCCTATATTGTAACTCAAAATGGTATTCAGATAAATTTGCCATCCATGTTTGAAACTGTGGGCTTATTGGTTTCTTTGTAGTGTTCATAAACACCAATGCCTTGTGATCTGTTCTGGCTACAAATCTTCCATATAAATATTGTTTGAAATGTACAATAAACTCGTGGAGTGCCAACAACTCTTTTCTAGTAACACAATATTCCATTTCATGTGTCTTGAACCATATGGTATCACTCCTTCAGTACCGTCTTCCTTAATCTGAGATAAAACTGCACCTATGGCTTCAAAACTAGCATGCGTATCAATAATAAATAGTCGATCTGCCCTTGGAAATTCTAATATTGGTGCTTTACACAAAAGTTTCTTTAAATTGATAAACCTTTCTACATTCAGTCCAAACAATCATTTTATCATTACCTGTCGTTGCTATCATTGAATAAATTCTTAATAAGAATGATCTCAATTTTGTGACACTTTTTTGTTCGGTTGCATTTTCAATTTCTGAAATCTTTCTTTTATTTGTTCGAATTCCCTTTAAACTCACTGTATGTCCAATGAAATTTAATACGAGCATTTCTCAGGATTAACTTTCAAAACGGCATCTCTAATTCTTGTGAATACTTCAAATAGAAGTTTATCATGTGTTTCCTTATTTTCCGCATATATTAAAATGCCATCAAGATATACAACCACTCCTTTAAAAATTAAACCTTCCAATATCTGATGCATTAATTTCTGAAAAGTGCCAAATATTCTCATGTCTACCCCTCCTGTGAAATCTGGATGAATTTTTCTGACAATAATAACATTCAATTCTCGACATTTGTTGTTCCATTTTGCAACGATATTTACGCTTCCGAGAGGTTTCTCGTTTTCTTTTGAAAATACTCCACTCAACCGTACTCTGCTTTCCATTAATATTGGACTGCCAATCAATCTTTTTCGCTCATCACACTGATTGAAGCTCCTGAATCCCTTAGCATTTCAACATAAAATTCATTTATTTACTTCGCACTCCACTTCCTATCATCATCCTTCTTAAACATCACATCCTTCGTTACAACATTTCGTTTTTTATACTCATATACTGTCTCGACCCTACTGACGAAATGTAAACAACAGGGTCTTCTTGGTTTTTTTCTCTCAACATTATGTATGGCTAGTTCTATCAATTCTTCTGATCTATCATCATCTTCTTCGTGTATACAATACACTCTTCGTTCCGGTATTTGAGTATTACTTCTTGATTTTACTAATAAATTATAACTTCTAAATGAATGACCTTCTTTACCGCATATTAAGCATTTGTCCTTCAACGGACACTCAAATCGCATATGATCACTTTGTCCACAACAAAAGTATTGACCTTTCTTCTGCTGGCTCAGGTAAACCACAACATCTATTATAAACCTTTTTCGCGATATGTTTCATTGAAACTAACGGTGGTGGTCTACGATCCGTAGTTGTCCTTTCATTATATTGTTCTGCCACAGGTTTCACTTTATCAATTTGTCTTTTATTTCTTTCATTTCTATATTGATAAGTTTTTTCTTGTTGACGACTTGAATATATTCTGTTATCAAAAGATGATTTTTGAGTCTGTTTTTCTTGATCAACGTTTGCATATGTTGATTTAGCTACTGCCTGAACTTCATCCAATCGTTCTTTTGCATCATAAGCTTCTCGTGCTTCATATACCTTCGTTCCAAACTCTGTTGCACAAAATCATTTCAACAATATTCTCTTTGGAAATTCCAGTCGAAAACCTCGTCAACGAGTTTCTTCACTCGTACCTCGAATGTAACGAATCTTTCATCATGATTTATTTTCACTGATGATAAGTCACAAATCTTATCCATAATGGACTTCTTTGTAAATGTGTCATTAAACCATTCACGAGCTATTTCATTTGTTGTGATATTCTTTCAAGAAAATAGATGCTTCTTCAGACAATAACAAATCAAAAATACTTACTAAATTTAGATCATTAAGGATTATCCAATCTTCAATATCCTTGAGCTATTTCTCTGCTTCTATCGTGCTTCGGCCATCGATTCTTCTGATATTAAAATTTAAAATATCTTTTGTCTTTTTAGGTAAAGATTCCATAACCATCTTTCTATGTTGATTTCTTGTCACTACGTGAATCGGCTCGATTTTCTAGGTGTGGTCGCCAGTTACAATTTCTTCAAAAATCATAATAATAAATAACAATTAATAAATGAAGTATATTTAAATTTCTAATCCAACGTGTCCTTTCTATTATTAAAATAACTATAATTAATAAACATTAATTATTGAACATCACTATAGTATTAAAATAGTAGTGGATCTTAATATTAAAACGCTCTCTGTTTTCTAAGAGGGCATTTTAAAGGAAGCAGTCATGAATTTTATGTTATTTATGAAATATGGATTTTATGTTTAATTTGTTTATTTCATATTACTTTGTGTTTATTTTATCTTTAATTTGTGAATTATGTAAAACTTTTTTTATGTTTATTAAATATTCATTGAATAAATTTAACACTGAATTTTTTAAAAAATTATTTTTTTGAAAACCGGTTTTAATACCGGTATTGCATTCCCTGCTCAGAACACAATCCAACCCGAATTTTAGACTTATCGATAAGCATATTGCGTACTTTATATGAATTTTACAAAATCTTATAATTTAAATTGCCCATCTGCTTGCTTATCTTTCTTTTATAATCTGTAAAACCTTCTGAGTACGTCAATACCAACACAAATTTAGTCTCATCATCCTTCCACTCACTATTTAATTTCTTGGAATTATTATCAAACTGACAATAAAATTACACCCAGATTTTCTCAAACATGGAATCTTAGGATAATTTTATAATTTTTTCAAAAATCTATAATTTCTAGATATTCTATCCTATCATAAAACGAATTTTTGAGTGGCGGTTTGTTCTAATTAAATATTTAAAATAAATTTTTAACCACTAAAATATTTTAATTGCTTTTTAAAATATTTGTGAAATGATTAAATTAAGAAAATTTGATTGTAATATTTCCATTCTTTGACTTAATATTTTTTTTATAAACTATTACTGAACTGCCAATAATGGCATATAATTGATTCTATTGATTCCAATTTTATTTTGTAACAATGGCCTACATAATTTCTTAACAATTCTACCGGTAGATTTCATTATATAAAACAGAAAGCTATGAGTTTTCAAAATATTTTCATTATCTTAAAAATTTCAATTCTATACCGCTAGTCAACATTTTGTAATTGAGACTTTTGGTTTGAGGATTTCTTTTTTAATTGCTTGCTCAACCCATATTAAACCCACCTGCGACAACAAATAAATTGTTTTTCATATTCTGCTATTGTTCGACTCATAATTATGAGGAATTTTTTTAATTTTATATAATCGCCTGTTTAATTATACAAGTATAAAATATGTATAATTACTATTTGTATTCATATATTAAATACTATAATAAATTGTATCGATTAGAAATTAAACTAATGCAAGTACTCAATACTTTAATATTAAAGCTGACAAACATATATGGAATTGTGAAACAATCTGCAATAATTATACAAAATTAGATGAATGATCTAGAATCTTTAAAGGTGTGTTTTCGATCAGAGTTATTTGGTATGATGTCTCTTAAAGTAGAATATCAGCTTTTATCGCTAGACCAGGGTCTGCGACCTTTTCTGAGTTGAAGAACCATTTTTGAAATTACATCTGTTAAAATATTTATGGAACCGCAAGTAAAAGTGGATTAGAAGAATGAATGACCGTATGATAGCTGGAGTAATTTATTACTTAGGATATTTTAAATTTAAAAACTTAATCAAAATAAACAGTTTTCAGTTGTAACAAAAATTACTTGGTTTTGTTTAGTGGATTTTTTCCTGTAAATGTAAATATTTTTTAGGAGGAAATGGTGTCTTCAGTTCTGATTCTTTTTCCACATTTAGATTGACTTTAAATATAGTGTCTTTAATAGGAACTTTTTCTCATCATTTCCATGTGATCAGTTTCCACATTGATTCGACAGTTGGTCTTTAAGGCATTCATAAGGTTAAAACCGCCTTCACAGTTTGCACTTGATGCATGGAACGCTTTAAACGCATACAATAGATGAGTCAACATTATTAGTTATTTATTGCTAAGTTTAAACCGAAAGATCGCTCAATGTCATAATTAACTCTATCTTGAATTTGTTAAAAAATAAATATGAAAATAAACATTTCATTAGTATATCTGAAAAAATAACAATATCTATCAAACAACTCTACAAATTCTTTTTCCTGCCGTCAAAATCAGTTCTATTTGTCAGCGCAATTATTTCTAACCACTTCCAATCCATAAGTTCATTTTCAGGAAATTGACTGTCTATACAAGAACACCCGTGCAGCAAATATTAATATTTTCGTCCCCGCCTAAAAATACCTGAACTTCAAAATTCCAGTACATGGCGAATCCTGAGTAATGTACACGGAGCTTAGATATTCTTGCTCTAACAAACTAAAAATCTTCAATTATCGAGTTACTTCTATGCAACAACCACTTTAGTTTATCTAATTCCACAACTATTTTATCGAAAACTATCATTTCAACACGAATATATAGATTTATCTAATTCTTGAAACAGTAATTGCACATGTGTTCTTTAAACTATTCTTTGCCTAAAATCCCAACGTGCTTCATTTAGAACTGCTGCCAGATCAATAACCGTTGGTTTTTTCGCAGACTAAACATTGTAAACGTGGATTGGAGCAATATCTCAATGTCCTACATTATTAAAATTTTCTTGCAAGCTTCTAAAATTACATGTTATTCTCGACAAACAATACAATATTGTTGTAATAGATGGGCAACATCTTTACGAAGCATTGCAGCGATACTATTACCAACACAACTGATACTTCATCAGAAGTAAACAGACGCAAAAATTTGCTGTCGCATGTGATTCCATTCAAAACTCCACGAAAACTGTATTATAATTCCAGTCAAGTAATGTAAAATATCAACATTTTGGTGAATGAAATGTTTATGCATTTCACAAGATTTTTAGAAGGACGATAAAGCTTTTTAAGTTTTTTCCCAATTATTCTTCTCATTGATAGCAAGAGATTATGGACTTTTATTAAGCGGATATTTACCATAACCTAAAAATATACGATCCTTTTTAGTCTAGTTTGTTCTGAATCGCATCTATGGTAATTTCTCAAAATTCAGGAGATGCCAGAATAAATTCTGTAAAGGTTCATTTTCCATTAACCTTAGATGATTTCTATTATATATTTGTAGCGTTTCTTTAGTGTTCCCTTGGCGATATTTATAATTTATTTCTTATAAATTAAGTTTTCTTATATACAAATTAGTTTAATTTAAATTGCAATATTTAAAACCACCGAATTGCCTTATCAACCTAAATAAAATAATTTATTTAACACTGATATGAACTGTCATGTAATGGATTTAGTACGTAACGTCAAATGATGAAGGGATGAAGTTATCAAAAGTTTGTGAAATGGAAACGAAACCAGGATCGGCGGAGAATGGGTTGAAAGCAAGATTATCAATTGGTAAAATAAGACATTATTTGAAAAGCATTCTCGAGGCGGTAATATATCTCCACGATAAAAATATCACATTCATTAAAATTAACGTAAATTCTTTATTCACCAATAATTTCCATGGCAAGCTCACTTTTCTGTTAGATGGATTCGATTTTAATCGATAAAGATTTACAATTAAAAATGTGCAATTTCTGCATTGGTAAACGGTAAAATTTTTAAATTCAACTGGATCAAACTATATATCTAAATACAGATTCGAAGAACTTAAGGATCGTGAACACTCCAATGAACATACACCTGGTCCAAAAATTAAAAAGGGTTCAATACAATACGATTTAATAAAACTGGTAGGATTTGTACATCTAATCATTAATGTTTGCTATTTAATTATTATGTATCATAAATCTGTATCCACAGACATATTATTAATCTTTGTACCAGGGCGCGTTGGCTAAACAATTATTTTTCTTTGGTTTGCCAGAACTTGAACCTGAGGAGACCGATATGCCACATGACCTTAGTGACTTTATTACGAGTTGTGAGTCAAATATCGAGGAATTAAAACTGCATCCTTTCTTAACGTGTGAAAATCCTTCCAATAATTCCAGGCACAATTCCCAAACTATTGATTCTGCACAAGGTGGTATATAGTTCCATGATTTGCAGTCGACTGTTACCGTTATTAATAGATCTAAAGCCATGGCATTTAATTGAGAAATCTTCTCGTTTTCCAAAAGAATTTGAACTGATTTGTAAATTAGGTGAAGGGGCATTTGGGGATGTTGTTAAAGTACAACTAATAAATCTAATAAATTGATGATAATATCTTCAATATCAGGTGAGAAACATCTACGACAATCAATACTATGCAATTAAACGAGTCAGACTTAATGCCATAAAAAAGAAAGCAGCAAGAACTATGAAAGAAGTCCAGTTGTTGTCTAGTTTAAACCATGAGAACATAGTGAGGTTAGTAGATTTGTTTGAGAGAAATAGGTTAACCGGAATACCGTCTATAAACTAATTATCTCAAATAAAGTCTCTGTATAAAATCGATTTGTAAAATGAATATGAAATAATTTTTAAACATGATCAAATTCGAAAAAATATCCAAAATGCTCTAAAATTTACATTAAAGTGGCTGATGGAATGATCTGATAGTGAATCTGTAGATATGATTCATAACCATGACTTTTCACTGTTCCATTGCTTCGGTTTTTTATTAAAATTAAAACCCAATCATTTATTGAACAAAAAGAAATTCTCTATTTTAATTAAAAAATAAATATTGACGTATTTTATGCAACAACGAAAAAAGAAAATATTTTATTCTTAAAAATAAATATTAATATTGAAATTTGTGTCAAAAATTTATGGAATTAATGCCAAACATAATCTCAACTGTTATTAGTGCTAAAAGAAGTCATAGCAGGTACCTAAATGAAATTTTCATCATTATAATAAATTGAATTGAATTTGATTGTTTACTTGCTCATATTATGTAATATATATTTAAAACTTGTTTAAAATTAATAAAATTTGACAAGATAGCTATGAATTGGAACAATTTAGTAGTATTAACTGAGACTCTAAGGAAGATGACTCTGAAAAATAGTTAGACAAAAAAGAAAAACGACAAACAATTTCTTTGTTAAAAATGAATAACGAGAAGGATTTAAATATTGGTGTTCGACAAGATTGTAGAGGGTATGGGTAAATCAGTTTTTCCCATCCTTTTTTTGACTTACGGTACAATAATAAAGCTTGGAATTTTTCACGGCTCATCTAGAATACATTGATGTATTTTTAATGAAATAACGCTTACTAATTGCAACCCATGAATGTTAACGGAAGTAAAATTATTTGCTTATTTATATTATAATTGCAATAATATATAGATCGATATAAATAAAAATAGTATTGATTGATGACAAACAAACGTACATTATATACTAAATTATTTTTGAGCATTTATTCAATGAAATTGGTAAGCTTGATTCTGATTTCATTAACAAACCATATTGATATGAGACTCCAAATCGATAAACAAGCTCGCATTTCATTGTCGATTCTATTTCATTTCCGTTAATGCTGAGAATCGACATTTGTTAAGCCTAAAAGATGGAAATGGGAAAATAATTTTAATAATTGTACATCTTATAGAATATTTCCAAAATCGGCACCAAAATGTTCACGCGTGATAAATTTTCAACGTTTTCTTTTAGTGAAATAAGTATTTTACAGATGTTATAGCTTCTCTTGTCGATATAATACTTTGTTTATAAAATATTTGTCATCTTCTATAAGTTGATATCTAAAGGACTAAAAAAATAAAATTTGGTTCCAAACAGGTAATAAAGGATGTCGACCTCCTTTACGATTGCTATGATAATTAATAACAAATTTTGTGCTTATCATAGTAGTTAGTGGAATACTTTCATTATATTTTCACCTATATTTCCTTACGCCATTTTAAGCCATGTTTCCTTATGCTAATGACACCTTCAATGAATAATGGAATTTCATAGACAAAAACATTGACGTAAAATAGACATTTTTAATTTCAAAATTTTATTAGAGTTTTAATTATTAGGAGCTTGTAATATATGATGCGTTGTTGATAAAATCATCAGATCCAAAAATTTTTCCAACCAAAGATAATATGTCCTGTTGCTTGGGTCCAAGGGGCGCTGTATCTATTCGTGATACAGATGATAGATAAATATTGGTTGTTCTGAATCATTGGAGGTGTAATTGTCGAAGGTGTTGATGTAGGGTTATTTTCATCATTTTGTCAAAATCCATTATCACCACTTTTTCTCCATAGTTTCTTTCGGCATTTTTCAAACTTAATAAAATAATTCATACTAAATTCAATTATTCAAACTTTTATACATGCTGCTTTTGTACACGATTACTTTTAAGATGATGAAGGAGTCAAGTTTAAAAGCCTTGATTTTAATTTTCAATATTGATATTATTTAAAAATTACATATTTCAAAAAGGGTCGTTGGTTATACATCATCATATTATCAATATTATATCAATGGTTTGAATAGGTACTATGCATCTTGGTCAGAAGAAATAGAAAAAGGCTCTAGTCAGACTGATACTTCTCAAACAAATCTTGACAGTTCCAGCATAAGAAACAATACCAGCAGTGCAATTTCTGTCATTAAACCAGAAACAACTAATTCTTTTCTTTTGAATTTTCAAGAAAAAAATAATAGGAACGTGAATTTTTCTCAAATTGAGCATTGTATGTGATTTATTGCCTCAAGTTCACTGTAAGATTTCCTATTTCAGGTAGTCGACATTTCGATTTGGAGTCCTATTCAGATTCGGAATCAGATTCAGATTCCGAATTGAAGTAAATTCTCATAATACACTTCTTACACCGCTAAATCTATAATAGCAACCAATCAACACGATTCAAACAGCCGTCGGTTGATATATCGTTTGGATACTCTGGTAATAACGCAAATCAATTGGGTAACGATGATACAATGTCTGTAATCATTGCAAACGGGTGTAAGCACAATGAAGTTTCTGATGAACTTTCAAAACAAATGAAAAGTATCCACATGAAATCGGGATATATCAATGATTCTCAGAATATCAATTCTCATAGCAATAAAGTTAAAATAGAAAAGGTAGCCAATTTTAATTGATTTTTATTACGTAGCACTGGTGCAATATTGATTTGTTATGTTTAATTACTGAATGATGGCATTATTATTATTATCATTATTATTATTATCATTATTATTATTATTATTATTATTATTATTATTATTATTATTATTATTATTATTATTATTATTATTATTATTATTATTATTATATTGTATTTTCAATCAGCTGATTGGGATATATCATATTTCAATTGTGATTGGTTTATATTTAATTAATTATATATTGATTTGTTTTAGTGTACATGCCACGTTTTATTTTCTAATTTTTGCAAAATTTGCAAATTTTTAATTTTCTTCCCTATCAAAATTAAACAATTCGGAAATTAATTAGAAATATGAGCGTGATTTTCTCTCTTTGCTGTTTACAAGCATTGCATATACTCTGATGTATTAATTTTATGATCGAATCATCCTATTATGGTTAGTTAAAGTTGTCCAAAGTTAAGTAATCCGTGGTCCGCGTAAAATAGAAAATTCATCCTCTAGCCAGTTTCAATGACTTTTGGATTCTTACCGTTAGTTAAGAATATAGATATGTGAAAATATGGTGTTAATATAAAAGGTATTGTTGCTTCTACTTATACACTTCTAAAATTTAAAAAAAGAAAAGTTGTTTGTTATCAAGTTAATCTCTACCATATTCTAGCACAAAAGCATGAGCACCATAAGTAGAAGCAACAATACCTTTTATATTAACACCATATTTTCACATATCTATAACCTTTTGTTCATAAATTTTAATTGGTACTACGATATTAGTCTGAATATAAGACAAGGTTTTTTCCTCAGAAATATCATTAAAAAATAAGTCGTCTTTTTTAATAAGTCGTTTACGTGCATAATTTGCCACAGAATAAAGGGTTTTAAAAGTTGTAAAAATTGGGAGTCGTCTTATATTCTGATTAATCCGGTAGTCATAACACATTTTCTATTTTTTTTGTTGTGTTAAGTAACATTTTTAGTATTATCATTAAATAAAAAAGGAATTAACATTAAATAAATTAATATACCAAAGAGTATTTTATTGACGGTAATATTTAGTATCTAATGATTCAAATGGAACTCTGTGAAGGTCAATATAATACCCTCCAAAAATATATAGATGAGCAGAAATTATATATGCACGAGAAAGTAATATGGAGATTTATCCGAGAAATTGTATCCGGTCTCGAACATATTCATTCTAAAAATATGGTTCATCGGGATCTGAAACCACACAACATATTTCTCGACTCTCAAAAACGAGTGAAGATCGGTGATTTGGGATTAGCTATGAACCTCAACACCAAAGTTCAAATTGCTGATTACAAAATCATAGATTTATAATTTCATATAGGTAACTGATTCTTCTAATCAGGAATGCCTTAAAGATAACAATTTATCGAATGATATCGAAAAGGGTCCTGTAGGAACTATGATGTATATCTGTCCAGAGATGCTCAGTCACTCAAACTATACAAATGTATATTATTGTGTGACAATTTTTAATACGAATGACTCTTGTGTTTATAGAAAGCTGATATGTATAGTCTAGGAGTTATAATATTTGAAATGTGTCACAAACCTTTCAGCACTGGTTCTGAACGTTATCATATTCTTGGAAATTTGCGTAGACCTGAAATCATATTTCCAGATGAAAAACATTTTAAAATAATGCCATATTTTGTTGAACTAATTAAATCTCTCCTAAATCACGACCAGTCACTTCGTCCAAGTGCATCAGTTAGTGTTAGAAATATTTGATTTCAATTAGTATGATGTTAGGAATTACTTAAATCAAACATTATTCCACCTCCTGAAGGCAAAGAATTGGAATTACGAAAATTCCTCACCGGAGTCACAAAGAATAGCAGTAGTAATCTGTACAAATTGATGTTGAAAGAACTATTTAGCCAGTTATATTCTGAGGTTTTGGAATTGTCATTTATGAAGGAATTTTATACCATTTCATACATTTAGATTGGTCGTTATGAGTTGCCATTGCTTTATCAGTCACCGTTCAATCATTTCATTTCTAATACTAAATCTCTTATCTTTCAGAATTTGAGAAATCCACTATCTTCCCAAATAGGAGAAGGAGAGTTTTTCTTCTTTACCCTTAAACGGTAAGTGAGTTTTATATATATATATATATATATATATATATATATATATATATATATATATATATATATATATATATATATATATATATATATATATATATATATATATATATATATATATATATATATATATATATATATATATATATATATATATATAGAATAGAATTCGTTTGTATATTAATATTGGGAATATTATAACTTCTTGCAAAGGCGTCTTTAGAAATTTGTCGCCCCTGTGCTCTAAACTATAATGCGCCCCTAAAAAAACAATTTTTACAAAATATATTATGTTTATTAATAATATTACACATTATTGCATATACATATATTAAGTTATAAATTGTAATAAAAAATATATTCTTTTCACCTTTTATTTCAAAATTAATTCGTAAATGTGGATAACTAGATTATTACAAAATTTTCTCAATTTTTTAAAGTTTTAAAACTTATAAACAAAAATGTCAAAAAATAATAATTATTTTTGCATATATTTAAAATTTTAATTTATATGTTAAACTAATTTTTTTTTCGATTTTCTTTAATTTTGTTTTGTTTATAATTTTTCAATTTTTTTTTCAATTTTATCAAATTTATGGCTTTTATAAAATTTACGGCGCCCCCTGTGCTTAGCACAGTTAGCACAATGGAAGAGACGGCAGCTGACTTCTTGTGATATTCACCTTTAATTTCTTTCCATTTTCAATCGACATAATATTTATTAAAAAGTTGACTACTTAATCAAAATCAATTTTTTAATAAATATGTCAATATTCCTGATATTATTATTTTGAATTAATAAAAAAAATTGTAAATTGATTTATATATACATATCTACATCTATAATTCCCATAATTACACCTGGTATTATGGAATATTGTCATATACAGTGCACAATTTCCTATCAGGGAATAAACTTTGCCTCTCCAGAGAATTGAGCAACAACATAACTGAACACTTAAAAGAGCTAAAATAAAATTTCGAGAAGTATTTTCACAAACCTGATGTAGGAAACAATTGGATTTCAAATCCTTTCAATGACTAATACTTTCGAATATCTAAATTATCAATCACTGAAAAAGAGAACTTAATTGAACTTTCAAATGACTCTACTTTGAAAGTCGAATTTAAAGGAAAATATCTTATTAACTTTTGGTCACATATCAGCACCGAATATGAATTGCTTTCTGCCAAAGCGCCTTATGTTTTGTTACCATTTACAAGTACAGTGCTGGTGGAAAGAGCATTCTCTTCATATCTCTTTATTAAAAACAAATACCGTAATAAGCTGAATGCAGCTCCGGATTTAAGATTATACCTTGCATCAATCGAACCTGACTTCAAAAAACTATGCGCTTCAAAGCAAGCTCAATGATCTCACTAAATGTAATAAGTTAAGTTAAAAGCAATGAAAAATTTTAAAGTAAAAAATAGAATAGTTTATATTCATGTCGTTTTTTATTAAAATATATGTAACTATAATAAATGTTTTACTTTTCATCAATAGACATTCTGAGCATACTCCTTGACACATTATTGCTATTTATTTAGTGTTCGAACAAGTTTAAAATAATAACAAATACGCGAGTATTAATATTTTAATTTTTTTTTCTAATATAAGGGGTACAATTTAGGATAATGAACTTCCAAGGGGTACTCAAGCCAAAAAGGTTGAGAAGCGCTGATCTACACTATAAAATTCAATAAACCTTGTTACGTAATTATACAGACTTAACTCTGTCTTTTAATGTTACATGAAATAACGTAATTTAGTATAGAAATTGAGCATGTATAATTGTAAAATTTTTACATGATTAATAGAATGTTAAATTTGTATTTGAAAAAAATTGAAAATTTAATGCCAAAAACTCGACTGAATTAAATCTTTTTACTATTCTTCGTTATCGAAAAAATAGTAAGTAATGGCAACGAATTCACTTTAACGGTTATTTTGAATACCAAAAAGTTTATTTGGTTCTATAATTTACAAATTTCGAGAGAAAACTTTAAGTCAAAATAAAGATATAATAACTATTTTATAAATTATAAGAACTTTTTTCCCTCAAATTACACCACTGATTTCTTTTCCATTGTATTTATTAAAAAGCTTGAAGACTATGAATCAGTAAATATATCAAAAACATCGATATATTTATTGATTCATAGTCTTCAAGCTTTTTAATAAATATGTTATAAATATTTGACAATTTTTCTCTAAATGCATAAATAAAATAAAAATATTCGACGAATAATATAAAATATTTATTATTTATTGATCCATGTTTGAGTCTGATGAGTTAAATAAATTAAATAGTGTGAGCAGTGATTATGAGCCTAAATTTATGTTAGTATTGTCACACTCAGAAGGTTTTAAGGATTATAAAGGGAAGATAAGAAAGCAGTTAGGGAATTTTAACTATAGGATTGTGTCAACTTTATGTAGAGTGCGCAATATGTTTATTAATAAATCTAAAACTCCGGTTGAATTATGTTCCGATCTCGTTTATCAGTTTACATGTAATGGGTGTAATGCCACATACATCGGAAAGACTTTCCGTCATCTCTGTATTCGAGCTCGACAGCATTATAGACCGAAGACTTTGACCAATATTAGTGAGAACAATAAGGGCTGTAAAAGTAAAATAAGTATGTCTGATTTTACAATTTTATTAAAAAATTTCGATAAAATTTCGAACGTAAAATTTATGAGGCGTTATTGATAAAGTCATTGAATCCGAAAATAAATGTGCAGAATTAAATAATTATTATATTATTTTAATTATAATTTTTAAAAAGAATGAAATGTTTTTATTAAAAAATATTTGTTTTTATATTAATAATAAAATTAATAAATCCTTAATAAAATCCTTAATTTATATAGTTATTATATCCTACCTGATGATGACAGGAAACTTTCTTAATATATCGTCAAAAGAATATTTGGCATTTTCTTATAATTAAATCATTACAATGTGTGTTTAACTATTTATTCAATAATATAAAAATTATTAAAACTTATTTTATATTGTAAAAATCCAAATTTTGTAAATTCATAATGGCTGACAAATTATGACTTTTTAGTGCAAAAAACTATACAATAGAATTAAAGAAATGTAAGAAACTTTTTTATTTTTCGGCTCCTCAGATTTAACAAAATCTGTCCAAAACTTTGGATATTGTTTGATTTCGAAACAATTATTTATTTTATTTAGTCCAGTATTAATGAATCCGTTTCGCCCATTATTATGTATTCAATAAAAAATTATTATTTATTGGATAATGCATATTTTTTACTGTTCAACTAGAGATTTAAAAATATTTGAATGATTTACCCGGGTTCTATTTTCTGTAAATGTTCTCCGGTTTTTTTAAATTGCTTTCTTCTTTCAATAACAACTCTTCACTCAATTTTTATAATAAATCCAGATCAGAAGATATTTATTATCGAGATAAATTTTTAATATCAGATAGATATTATCCAGAAATAATTTTTTTTTTCTGTTGTTTTCTTCGCACTTATCAGCAAGTATAATCATTCCAAAAATATATTGGTTTTCTATATCTCGTATGTCGTTTTTTCACATATCGGTATGCAATTGGTGTCCTTTTCCACTATTTTACCTAGATATTTATATTAAAAATGTATAATAAAAATAAGAATAAAAATAATAATAATAATAATCATAATATAAAATGATGATTTCTTGGTAGCAGCATTTATTATCTAAAACAATAAAATGATAATTTAAGCCTTTTGCTGCAAATAATGTATTTAATGAAAAAATTTTCGACTATAAGATAGTCCTTGTCAATCTCCTCTCAGGTTTGACAAGGATTAGACAAGGTTAGATTATAAGATTATAAGATTAAGTTCGATTATAAGTTCGACTATAAGATTAACAAGGACTATCTTATAGTCGAAAAAGTTTTCATTAAATACATTATTCGCAGCAAAAGGCTTAAATTATCACTTCATAATAATAATAATAATAATAATAATAATAATAATAATAATAAATTACTATTTTTAGACCTTACTATTTTTCCTGATGACTTATTTAAAATTTTGATAATTTTTAATTACCAGTATCTCTTTTAGTAATTTGTTGGTGTCGTTGTCATTATTAATATACGTCATCATTATTTTGTGACTTCATGTTTATTTTATTTATTTTTAATTACTCTTCTAAAGCTAAAAGCCTGTCCCTAACAATTATAATAATACCATACAGTAGATATGCAACTCAGGTGCAATAAACATGCGTAACTTACATCATGTTTAGCAATTTATACGAAATCAAACGAGGTAAAAACATTTATATATCTACACGTGTAAAGTGTTGCTGTAATTTTCTTTTGATTTGTGCTATTTGTAAACCCCTTTAAAAAGAATTAAAAATCTATATTTAAGTTCCTTTAAAACAAATAATGTTTACTTTCTTTTTACTATTACTCTTGAAAAGTATAAAATTATTCGAAAAATAAAAATTTATTAAAATTTTCCTCTTAGATTAGTTACTCGTCACATTGAATCAATTTTCGTATCTCATGGAGGTGTAGAATTCTTAGCACCTTTATTATCGCCAAAACTTAAAAATACAGAATGTGGTGCTTTTTGTCTTTTGGACGCTGAAGGAGTTGTCGTTAATTTACCGAATAATCTCCGAATGAACTTTGCTAATTTTCTCGTTAATAATAGCATATCGTGTTGTAAACGTTATGCGATCGGTCCGATATATCAACAACAAGACATTCGCAGAGATCATCCTAGGGAATTAATTGAAGCTGCATTTGATATAGTGACCGATTATGATAGGTTTGTGCTGTGCGCTTTTTAATAATACAGATAAAATTCCTCAATATTTAGCCCAAACAAAACTGCTGAAATTCTTTATCTTCTTCATCAAATTTTTAAGAAATGTTTCAATTTTGAGGTAATTGTTAATAGATGGAAATGATATTAATATAATAATCGGAATGACAAATTCAGCATGTTACTCTGACATTGGAAATCAATCAGACAGATTTGTTCTATGCTCTTATGAATCATTATAACATTCTTGCTTCATTGCATGATACGGTTGGTTTATATTATTTCTATATAATTCAACATCATTACATCTCTATTAATCAACTGGTAGAGATTTTGTAAATAATATGCATCAACAGGATATAAAAATTATAAAATCTATCCTCATTGTCAATAAATGCATTATTGTGTAGGTAGCCAAGGATATTGAACATCTAGAAAGTGACCATTTCAAAAGTCTCACAAATCTTTCAGAAAAACAGCTAGCAAATATCAAATCTATCCTCTTATTCAATGGCAGTCGATTAGAAGATTTAGAAAAGCATTTCAACATATTTCAAAATCGAATCCATCAAGTTGGTTAAGTTATAAATCCATCTGTTGATGGTATTTATTTCATCATTCGTTTAAGAGTTACGATGTGATCAATAAAGCATTTAAAGAATTGAAATCTGTCGAAGAGAAACTTAAACATTTCACTGAAAATCTTTGTTTTTGTGTTAATTTTCGACCGAGTCTTGTTCCGCTAGAATCGATTTACAATGGGCTGGTATTCCAGATTATTTTGAAAGTCCAGGATAAATTTCTTGATGTGATCAAGCCACCTTCGAGTGATAAAAGCATGAGAATGACAGTAAGGTATTTGAAAAACCAGAAAATATTGAGCAGTGGAGGAGACTATTCTAGTTACATGATGAAAGTTCAGCAGTAATTATTATAATTCCTAATTTTAATTAAAAAAAACTATTAAAATTCTTGAAGACCTTTCGAATGATACTCTTGGTTGGCGGTTTGACCTTATTTAACCTTTGGAAATTCAAATTTAAAAAAATGATGAGTCGTATCGATGAGTCATCAAATTAAAAAAAAATTTTAAAACACCCTCCCCTGGAGTAGGGGGTGATGAACCATTATTCCGTAAAATGATGAGTCATATGTCTTTGTTCCCGCTACACACATTATCAATAAATTCAAATAAGAACTTGATTTCGATATTTGATCTACATTTTACGCGCAACAGTAACTATTATTTTAAGAAGTTATTTTAAAATTCTAACATACCCAAAATTCATTTATTTAAATTATTCATTTTCCCAGTTTAATTTATATTTCATAAAACATCTTAAATATTTGACACTTAAAGTTATTGCTCAATAATTAATATAAATATTATCATTATTAGTAGATGGATTGGCCACCACTGGATCAATACTCCCTCTCCCCTATTGAGGATTTTATTTTCCCAAAATTCCTAGTATTTTTATGTAGGCCAACACAAATGTTATGTAGGTCAAATCGAAGGAGTTAATTTTTCATGATTTTTAAGCTATTTTTGCGTAAAATTTCAGAGTTATCTAGGTCAAATCGACTTTAAAAACAACTCACCGCTGCATCAATGCAGGTCAAATCAAAATTAAATAGGTCAAAAAACACACTATATTCATAGTCAATTTTTTTGTAATAAATACCATGTCAATTGAAAAGAAATCAGAGGTGAAAATTGAAAAAACAATATATAGTATTTATTTATTTGATCCAGTGATGGCCTGTTTCTAAAAGTTGATTTAATTTACATAAAATTGAAAAAAAATCGTGAAAAAACAATTAAAAGTCGTTAAAATTAAATAATTTTATTTGACCTACATTGATTCAAGAGGTGGTGCGTTTTTAAATCGATTTGACCTACATATAATTTTAGTCGACCTACATAAAAATACTAGGAATTTTAGAAAAATAAAATCCTCAGCAGGGAGAGGTGTGGTATTGCTCCAGCTGTGGCCGATCCATCTACTTATTATAAAATTTTTCTAAAAAAAAGTCAGCCATACTAAAATATCAGATAACCAAAATTTAGAAAAATCCAAGAGAACTTAAAAAATTATAAAATATATGTCAAATTAAGTATTTGAATTTGTTTAAATTATTATATTTTGAGGAAGTATATGAAGTAGAGCATCCAATACCGGACCAATTCTTTGATACCGAGATTTCGGTAGATTTATCGATAGTTAGATATATCGATAGATTGATATATTGATAGATAGATATATCGATATCGCAATGTAAATATTATATACGGCATGCATAGTAGTTATTATTTTAAAACTCGCCAAATTAAAAAATACATGTGCTTAAATAAAGTCAAAAGAAAATATTCTTAAAATAAACATTTTCCAAGACTTGTTATTTTAATATTACATAGCAATGTTTCACAGATTCATGGGAATTTTCAGTTCCTAAAATATGGTAATTATGTCACTAATATGAAATATTGCTTCATTGGAGAACATTAGATTGTTCAAGAACACATCATTGCTAAGTTCTTCGTTGAACTCGTAACAGAACGTTAGTTGTTCATGATAATTAACAAGAAGAATAAAAATTATTAATGTTTCTTCTTTCTTGCTCTTTATAGATTCTTTCTATCACATGTGATTATTTTAATAGCACACAGACTTTCCCAATTCAATGTTTGGGCAATTTCTCAAGCCAATCTCTTTTTTTCCTAGGATTGTCAAAATCGGTTTTTGTTTTTCCTCATAAGAATGATTGGTGTAATCAATACATTATTAATTTGTATTTTTATATCTATACTTTTCGGGATGCCGTTTTCAATTTGAAAATATTTTACATGTATTTGCTTTTTTTATTAGCATTTTATCCGTCAAAAATATCCTTAGTAAATAGACATTTGAAGGAAAGAAACAAATTTGTATTTTATCCACCAAGAATTGAATTTATAATAATTAGACCATTTCTTGGGGAATGTGGAGACGTACACAGATTTGTTTCAGCTGTCGGTGCTAGCATAGATGTATCAACCATGCTACAGTCTATGTATTCAATAGAACAACTAATACGTAACTTTGGTGTCGACATTGGTGTCGATCAATCAACGGTAATATAATTTGTTAAAATATCTGCTACAATATATATTTGACATAAGGAATATCTAATGAATTCAGCAGTCAATGTTGTTGTACAATATGATATCGAGAAGCATGTTATTATTTGGGATTTGGTGTCAAGGTTATGGGCTGCAAATATTTCTGCAGAGATATATGATAAAGTAAACGATCATTATGGATTTGTATTGGCAAGATTTATGATAATACCATAGAATGAACATGGCGAAGAATATGTTTTCAATCAGAAAATCCATTTCTATGTCAGATTTCCAAGTAGATATGACGAAAACTGTTACACAGACGCCAGAATTTCAGTGAAAAGGAATGATTGGAAGGGATTGGGTTTGGAACAAATATCGAATGACGATGTTAAAAAACCAGCGAACGTTGTAGATTTGATATTGAGAGAAATGAAGAAATCCAAGGAATATTTATTTAATCGATTTGAAAAAGAATCGTAAGTGAAAATCAAATTATGATTCTTGAAATCACCATTGAGATTATGATAAAATGATATTGATATTTGTGCAGATATCAAAGACAGACTAGCGATAATCTGTCAGCAGTCGACCCATGGATGGATGTCGACAATAAAAAGACCAATAATCCGAAAACTGAAGCGGCTTCATCCAGATATATTTACAAGTTTATCAATGCTAAAGAAAGTAGTAAATTCGGCTATCAAGAATTTACAATTCCCTATTTTGTGGAATCCAATAAACATATGCAGTCACTCACTCAGAAAATCCCGAATTTGGAAATGCCCCAGATCCAGTTAATTCGGAAAGTGAATTGTCAGTTGCTGAATATTAATAAATGGAATCAAGGCAAATTCCCCAATCCTCTTTACTGTCTGATTTGTGATTTATCGCACTCCAAATGCATTAGTTTGGTGGAGGAGGTTACTCTGAAATCACTGAAGGAGACCAATCGACTGACGAAACTATTCAATGAAATAGAGTCTTCTAGGAATTACCAGAACAATGTGTAAGATTTTCCTTTCTATTTTTGTACTTTTATTCTCCCTTTTTTATTTTAATCATTATTCCAATAAATAAATTCTTATAATTATAAATTGTAAAATTTTTCAATATTTTTGAATATAGTCTGACAATAGAAAACATTTGTTTATAATCGAAAATTAAATGAAGATAACTGAAATCGTAAATGAACACAGATCAAGAGTTATTATATATTTACACGAATTTTATCCAATCAAAATCTTCGATATAATATTATTGTGGTTGGGTTTATAGCTACGTTTCTATGATGGTTTATGTAATTGTATATGTATATTTAAACTGTTTACTGTAAGAAATTTGTGAGAACCCAGCAAAGTCTTCTTTAAAATCTGTTTCGGGACTGCTGGGTGTATAACGTGTAGAGTAAATTTAATACAACTAAAATAAACACTAGAATAAAATGTTAACAATAAAATAAAATAATTTTTTTGTAAACTTTTATTACGTTTATTCAACAACACAAAATAAAAAAAACCTTTTTGAAACTGGTTCCTCGGCTCTAGTATATGAAATTTATAGATTAGTACTCTAGAACAGCTGAGGAACAATTAATTAATACATTATGTTAATTAATACATTAACAATTAATGAGGAACAATTATTAAACTTCTTTAGATAATTCAAAATTACGGATGATTGAATCTTCCTTGATATTTTGCGATTTATTAACAAATGATATTTTCTTAGTCTGTTCCTGATGATTTTCTTTTAATCTTTACTGTTTATAGATCCTTCCTTCTTTATCTTCAGTTTATATTTTCTGATTAAAATTTTTCTTTTCTACTATTACTTCAATTTCCTCTCTTTAGGTTTATGGCGTTGCTTATTTTCAATTTGTATTTTCGAATTTCGAATTTTTTTTTGATTTATTGATTTTTAATCTAAAATTATAATAATTTTTTCTGATTATTATAATTTTTGATAACTAATGATAACAAATTATTGTCAGCAAACACATAATAAAAAACAATAATAATAATAATAATAACGTTGAAATAATATCACATACAGTACAAATATAATTGAAATATGAATTGATTGATGTAAATAATCATTAGGAAATTAATTTATTTTTAAATGGATTTTTAATCAATTTAGCTTTTAATCAATATTCCAATAAATTCAAAAGTTCGATTTAAAATATTTTATAACACCAGGGGTCATCCATATATTACGTATACACTGATGGGGAGAGGGTTTTGTGAATTGTGTAATTTTGTGTATGGGGAATGGGTGGGGTTCTTGACAGATCCGTACATATACAGAAACATATAATTAATATACCACATATCTATATAGATCTCTCTTCATAGAAATGCAAATTATATCATCCATCTCAGACAAGCTTGAAACGCAATCATCAAATTTATGGAAATTATAATACTATTACTAATTCATCTAGTATTGAAAGATGTGGAAGTTATGCCAATGTCATTCGAGGTTATGACAAAATCTATTGACGAAAAACCGGACAAAAATAATCAAGCGTTTCGCAATTTGTTTGAATGACTGCAAACAGCATATTTGAGTCCATAGGAAAATAATACTTGAGTAATGCAACCAAAATTCTGAATTTTTCATTAAAAACAATGTTTCTTCTAAAAAGAGTTGAATCTTCTGATAAAACTGATATCTCAGGTTGTAAAAACTTTTTAATATAAATTTACTTTAAACAGCTGTTGCTCAAAAGTCACTTTTTTTAATAATAATTTCTAAATTCAATTGGTTGGGTGGTTGTGTACGCACAAGGGTTGGAGTCTAAAATTCTAATGTGTATACATAAAAGGTATACATAATATACAGATGACCCCTTATTGGTGGAAAATTTTTAAATCCAAGAAAAATTTTGGTCCAATGGAAATTTGACAAATATATTGAAGTCTATATGTAATAATGTAGATAATGATTTGTAAATTAATCTTAATCGATTTCTTTATTTTTATCAATTAAGATTTTAGTCAATATTCCGATAAATCAATAATTATAAATTCAAATGTTCATTCTTAAATTTTCGAAATATTGTCATGTTAATTTTTCGTTGTTGTTATTAATTTCAGGTCATTTATGATGTATTTTTGAAAACGGTTTGATTTAATAATTTTTTTATTTAAATACATTTGTTAAACTAAAATGTTTTGAATTACAAAAAATTTCCGAAAAATTCTTTTACGTGATTGCAGAAATTTTGTTCTTGTTCCGAATCAATCTTTTTTTAATCAATTTCTGAGTATTTAAAAATAATTAACTCTAAATTACGTTTTAATTTTTACTTTGCTAATTTTCCATAATTTTTGATAATTTATCATTTATCAAATTTCTTAAATTTTAAATTGGTATTTTTAAAGAAATTATGATTTACGTTGCTCCCTTTTGCTTCGTTTCTATTTATGGAGAAGTGAAATATGATAAAGCTTTTAAAAAATCCTCAAATTGCATATTTTTATGATTAAAAATTTCCCTAATAGAGGATTGCTGCTTATAATTTTTCTCAATATGTGTGTATTTTTATTACATGCCTGTTGTGTGTAGTATGTGTTTATATTTTATTTTTCTCACCAAAATTATTTTGCTGCTTTTCTATAGTAAATGCTAGGGATTGCAAAAAAAACCAAAAAAATAACAATACCGGTATTTCGGTATTGAAATTTATTGATACCGGAATCCCGGTATCAATACCGATATTCCAAAAAATAATAATTCTCAAAATAAAACACATAACAACTATTAAGAAAACGAAACAAAAATTCTTTAATTTAAAAAAAAGTAATTCATTTACATTACAAATAAAAAACGTAATTCATTTACATTCAAAAATTAATAATAAAGAATAAATTGAAATAATTATTTTATTTTTTTAAGTTATTAAAATATGCCCGCATAAAACGTAAGTTTATCTAGGCTTTTGTCGCCCAATCGCGATCTAATCTTGGTGCACAATATACCAGCCGCAGAAAATGTTCTTTCTGACTCCACACTTGTGGGGGGGGATTGAAAGAAGACTGTTGTATACCAAGTTTAAATATTTCCCCCTGATATTCTCTGCTTCGAAATAGCATAACTCCTGTCTAATAACTTTATTTAGATCTTTTGTATTTTTTTGTTTTAAAATTACAATTTCATTTATTTTTATTCTTTTTGATATTTCCATTTCTAGCTTCTCTTTCATTGTAAGTAAACTTTCTGCTTCTTGCTCGTGCTCAGATTCTGAAAATATTTTTTCACTATCGTCATTTTCATCGATTGCAATTGCAGCTGTATCTTCTGTTTGATGAAGTTTACCATTACTTTTATAAGTCCAATTTTAGACATTTCATTATGCATGATATCGGTATTTTCTTTATCTTCATCTGCAAAGATGCTATTGCAATTTTGTAAGTATTGTAGAATGTCAGTCCGCCTTTGAAGTATACGAATATTAAGTTCATTTTTTAATTCATTACTGAATGATTGTTCTGTTTGGTTAATTCTTTGAACATAAATTGAAAAGCTAGCATCTGCACTTAAAAGAGTGGCATCGTGGCGCAACAAGCTTCTAAAGTTAATTTAACAGGGAGTAGACTTGAAATAACTGTTGACAATAATGAAAACTCATTATCAGAAAAGTTCTGAAAAAACCAATATTCAGAATTAATATCAATAAGAGCCTTCCTGATACAATTCTTTATTTTATCGAAACGTTAAGCAATCTATTTTGGAGTCTAAAATCAAGACCAATTCCTTTCCAAACTCTCTTTGACTATATTTTTGTAATATTTTATCATTTTTCGTTGGCGACCGCCGAAATATGCTTACAACTTTTCGTATTTTATCAATTAATGGCCCTATCTGCTCATGCGTTATCATATAATCATTTGAATTCTCACTTTCAGTATTAGTTATTGTTAGGCCATTTTCATAACATAAATCTTCATCTGTATATTCATCTATGATGGATAAGTAATCTTCGTCAAATTCGGCTGCAGTAGATTCATCGCGTGGATCTTCTTCATATTGAATATCTAAATTTTGTTGGTCTTCTAAATTTTTACATTTATAAAGTGCTTTGATGACGGCTAATTGTATGCCATGTGCGAAACAAAGTTGGCTGTTTTGCATTTATTAATCTTCCTACTTTATACAGACAATAAAACTACTTTTATGTTCTATGTTGTATCAAAAATATAACATTTATGATTGCATGCGAATAAAAAAGCTTTTACAAATATGAAAAGCTTTTATGAATGTGAATAAAGCTATATTTTCGTTTTTCGAGAAATTTTGTAATAATTTTATCTTTTATTCATGAATGTGTAAAAATATTTCTAAAAGCTTTCATGATTGTATTATGGGATTAATTTAATATACCGATACCGAAATACCGGTTTTAAAAAATATAATACCGGTATTGATTTTTATTGATTTTTTCCTGGAATACGTGGATCCCTAGTAAATGCCCATAATTTATGATGACGCCCTTAATACTTGTCTTTGTTTCAAGCAGATGTTAATTTTTTTGTCGTATAATAGAGACTTTAATTTATGAATTTATTAAGAGAACTTGAAGACTATGAATCAGTAATATATCGATGTTTTTTTGATAATCACGAATTTTCGGCACTGCCCTTTTCAAGTAATTCACTTCAAGCTCTCTTTTTAATAAATTCAATGGAAAAAATAATCAGTGATGAAATGGGAAAAAAGTTCTTATAATATTTTAATTTATGAGTCAATGTATCGCAGTTTATGCCTTTTGTTGTAATTATTTATTAATTAATTTGAATTGATTTCTAATTTATGTTAATTCAAATTTTTACCAATAATCCAATAAATCTATATGTAAAATTATAAATCCAAAATCGATTTAAAAATTTCTTATTGTCATTATTACTGAAAAATATTAATTAACTCCGAAATATTTGAATTACAATAAATTTCCATGAATTTTTATACAATAAAAATATTAATTTAACTTTGAATTTGGGCATTATAAATGGTAGTTTTTTTATTTATTTCAGAATTCAGCAGTCTTTTCCATTGTCTACCAACACAATTAACTTTCCAGCTGAATTCTGAGATAGATTATTTTATATTCGAAAATTTTTCTTAATAAATATTTGCAGCAAAATACTTACTTAGTATTATCAGTTACACATTATACCGCTGCTACATCAGTTTCTAATATCATTAAATCTATACATAATCTATATAAATAATAGGAATAATTATTTATATGGATTACATATTGATTTAATGATAATTATATTATAGGATTTCTAGTCAATAGTGCAAATATTTAATTCAATAGTATCGATATAACCAGGGCCGGATTTTCCCTATATGTAATTAGGCTTCAGTCTAGGACCTCAAGATCAAAGAGGGGCTTATATTTTAATTGTTAGCAAAATTAAAATTACACTATTCTAAAAACAGTGAACACTGAAATACTGGACCGAAAATTAGGAGAAATTCTACTCATATGACTAATAAATAAACATTAAAAATGTAGAGGTTAAGATCAACGCATTCGGCTCATTGATATCCCAACTATCGTTTATATTCATGTTAGTGTTCGGTAATATAAAAAGATTTTTATTTTAGGATTGCGTACACAATCTTTTCACTAATTGTACTGGGGAAGGTCATTTTTAAGACTTAAAAATATCAAAAATCTATTAAGAATCACAATGACCCAGGTTGTCTTAATTGAGTATTTTATGCATCGAAAATGAGACATAAATTTTGATGAAATTGTAGAGGAATTCTGTACGAAAAAGTTTAGAAAGAAATTCTTTTAATCTACTAATTTTTAGCCCCACATGGATTGAATCAGTTTTAAATAAAATAACTATTAATATGATATAAAATTTGATATTTTTAACATATTGATGCGTATCACAGTATTGATGTATTTTATTATCTATCATGTAACTTACAAACTTAAAAATTTGTAGTGAAAGGCCTCATAAGTGGAATAGCCTAGGCCTCTCTTCATCTAAATCCGGCTCTGGATATAACTAATCTTATTGGGAAATGTTTATTTAAAAAAGTTTCTTTTGGCTTTATCTAAACTGTTTTTGTGTGTTAAAATAAAAATAATTGTTAGTGTATATAAAAATGGGCTAAGCATTATAAAAATAATTATAAATAAGCATGATCATTTTAATAATAAATTTCAGTGAGAAGCAATGGAAGGATGTTCTGGCTCGAATTTGGGAATCTCTCCAGAATGCAGTTAAGGAAAAGCTGTAAATAATATTCCTTTTTTTTGTTTGGTCATTTTATATTCTTTAGGTTTCGTATTGTCATCTTTAGTCAGATTGATGAGAATTTTGTTTTTTTGGAAATAAAATAAATCAATTTTGTTTTTGTCAATTTTTTCATATTTTACTTTTATATTTTGGATTTGCATTGTAATTGGTTGTGATTGGTGGATAATTAAAATCATAATTGGATATATTTTGTTGTAATAATTAATGTTTATTTGGAATTTTATTTAGAATCACTCGTGATATATTTTTTGTACTTTAAAAATTTCTGACCGTTTTGAATGACTTTGTTTCAAATTGTGATTGGTCAAAATGTAGTTTAGAATTGGATTTGGATTTATTGGTGGTAGACCAGGAAAAAACGCGAATCGTAGAAAGTTGATATGGTCCATGGGTGGGCAAGAGCCGCATGCGGCTCTTTGATTAGCCGTGTTACTCCCAATTTGACAATATGTTGTGGGTCTTTGTAATACAGGGAAAACCTGTATTTGGCTCTCGAGGACCTCGTGCGTGCCCACCCCTGATGTAGTCGATATAGAATGTGTTAATTAAAACGATGTAAAATAAGACTGTTCGAAGACTAATAAAATATATTTAAATAAAATCAAAAACTAGTGAGTTATAACTAGATCTATACTAAACCCTTGGTGTTTACAGAATAACTAAATAACCGTTGATCATTCAACGTTGGTATTGTATTGAATGGGTGGATGTTCGCAAAAAGTGAGTGCACTTCTGTGAATTATTATTGTAGAACATTTGTTGATAGTCCAAATTAAGTAATCGCTTCCCACTTTAATTATCTAAATATAGGAAATTGTAAGAATAATTCAATAAATATTGAATTATTATGCTCCAAGTACCACAGTTTAAGCCGCTCTGTGCACGCCGTTGAATGTTCGTCGCACTGTGCGGTGAAAGTCTGTTCGGAACTCCTTCAAGGCTCTTTCCACTGATCAAATACTAATTTAGATATATCTCAGTCGAAAATTTAAAAAATAAATGTTTTTGTAATTAATTTTATGATTAATCCTTTTTAACCCTCAAGGTTATCATTGATCACTTTCCCCTTATTGTCTACGTTCCAATAAATAATGTCATTTCATTCATCATATTCCACTTCCTAATTAAATATCAACAAAACACTAAGTGAAGGAAAATGTAGTATAAATACAAAATTATTCAATTTCACATTTGAATCACGAAGCTTTGTTCAGTTTCACGATAGCTGTGTTAGATATTTTCTTTCCGGCCACATTATCGCTCGTCCTGCAACTCTTTAGAACTCGGGTAGCTATTCCGGGCTTGTCAGGTCACACAGTTTTCCATTTGCTCTTTCGGAATTTTATCTGCATCTATGATTAAAATTTGTCAATCCATCATTCATTCGCTGTACGGCTCGAAAGATTGTGAAGGATATTGACGAAACATACTGAAACCATTCAAAAATATAATCAATCTTTAATTGCTATGATAATTATGCTATAATTTGGTCGTTTGTCATGACTAACGGTGAAACTGTTAGGTGGGCAATTTGCCACCAATATAACGTGTTAATAACAAAAAGAAAGACGATCATCAACTGAATTACTGTACTTCTAAGTATTATCTATTCTAACATCACTCCGATTCAAAATACTCAAATGAATTGTGTTTGATTTAACTTTGTCTACCTAATCTTGGTCACTGGACTTCAATTGGGTAGGGATGTCATGGGGATGTCACTTCCAAACCAAAAGCTTTGCGTGACATTCTATTCGTAATATCTAAATTTAGCTTGCCAGTTGAATAATAGTTGAGCTATTCGACTTACCTTTTGCGTGGGTGATATCGTAACGCGAGGGGTACTGGTGTTAGACTTATTTGGAGCATTAGGGCGCTTCATCCTCCGCAGTGCTTTGACACAGGAATCTACCAAATTAATGCAAGTGATAGTTAAACTGCTCCAACATCTCGATGGTTTAACATGTTCATTATTTTATAGACTTTTATTTTTGTTGGAAGCCGTAAAAATTATAATGTAATAATGTAAATTTTGAAAATTATTTCGACAAACTTAAAGAAAAGAAATGAAACAAAACATAAAGCATTATCATATTAGAAAGGTTTAATTAATTTTCACAAAATAAATACTGTGATAAATCAAATTTGCATAAACGATAAATACTCAAAATAAACTGCTGCAAGAGCATAAAATGATATAAATTATACCTATAACATGACGAATAAAAGCGTAGGTATATATAATGTATATTATATGCGTATGAGTTGGTGCGCATCATTGCTTCAATAAAGCAGATTAAAATTATTTTAATTCGATTTATTTATTAACTTAATTTTTATCATTTTAAAGGCAACTTTTTGATAAATAGTTATTTATTTTATGTATAAAATTTTATATCTTATTCAATTTATACTAAATTATATTTTTTATTTTTCTAATTTATTTGCTCGTTATTTTCAATAAATCTTTTATTTCTATTCCTAATTTCTTATTATGGCCTTGAATTTGAATTTGCTTTGATTATGTTATTTATTTTTGTTATGTTTATTTCTTGTAATACTTCTTACCTTTGTTATTTTTTTTTACTTTTATGTAATTGATTTTTGTTGTTTGTTTTGCCCATTTTATCTTATTTTTTTTGTTTTCGCATGTTTTATTTTGACTTTACTTATCTATATTTGCATGTTATTTTCTCGGCATACTCTCTACCAGAATCTCTATTTATTTTCGTCAAAAGCAATATTTCCCAAACAAAAGGCAAAAAGTTGCAAGTACTTATATAAAATGAATAAGATCAGTTAAAACATCACAATTTACTGAAGTATAATATTTTGAATCTGCAATCCATCATAGTATAAATTAAAGTAAAATAATTATGGTCGAAAATACACGAAAGAACCATAATTAAATCCATAGTAGTTCTTGTAATGGTTCTTTTCAGCCATTGTGTACATTAATAGCAAGTTGGGTGTCATAGGTATATGGTAAAACATATTTGAGAAGGAGCTTGGACAATATTTGATGACAAATTAACCACTGACCCTAGAAAATTTAAACAACACACTCCCGAAGTGCCAAGGAAAATTAATTACTACCAATTAGTTTTTGCTGACTCCTGTGAAATATTGCTTTAACCATAATAACAATTTAGGCTAAGTTTACCATAGGAACTCAATCAACATTAATCTATTTCCATATTGTTGATTTCCAAAAAAATGTGATTAATTTAATTTATAAGCATTGCTTGCATCGGAAAATTTGTTTTCCTATAGACATGATTAATGTTGTTTATAATATTTCAATTAATTAATTCGTATATATTAGTACTTATTTTTCAATTAATTATTCACTCATATCCTTTCCCAAAGAAATATTGATTTTTAGATTTTATACTTTTTCTATCAACTTTTTCACTTAAATTTATAGTAAATAACAATGATAACAATATATTAATGTAATGATTTATTTAATTTGATTAATTTTTTAATAATATTTGGACTGTACTTGCTCCTTTGATGGATATTCTCATAAATATTCATGAAGGAATCTATGAACTGCTTAGCTTCCAATGATATTTCTTGATAAAGATTATTTAAATCGTATCGATGTTGAGCGCATGTAAGAACTAATAAAACATTTGTAAAGTTTACAACACAAGAAAGCAATTTATCAACAAAATTTGATGAATTTGATAAAACTGGATTTATCCGTGAAATTCTATTAGTCGGCTGGCATAGGAGTCTCACTTCAGTTTTTCTGATTCTTTCTTTCAATTCAATTTGACTTGTGTATAGTTTTAACCAAATCCCAAATTTATTTTCTTTTAATGAAAATACGCTTCTGTCAAAAATGTCTTGTAAATTTTCTAGAATCAACTGTAAACTTCTTTCGATTTCTGTGAGATTTTGATAAATTGCCCTGTCCATCATTTCATTTATTGATAGCTTTTCTTTCCAAATTTCCATCGTTTCATTGGTAATGAATTTTTCTTTTTTTAATTTCATTTTGCTATTACTAGAGCATCTGATGAAGCAACTTTTCAATCTTTTAATTTGAAAATCAACCAGGCATTTAATACAAATTCCTTTTTGACAAATTGTACATTGCATTCTGGCTCGTCCATGGAAAAATTCTGAACAAATTAAACATGTTTTGTTGGAAGCTGTAAAAATTTTTTTACATATTTCTGAAGGAATATTATCAAACACATTCAGCAATAAAACTTTTGAAAGATTAAGTTTTTGTTCCAAAAGATTATTAGTTTTATCAAGATAATTTATTATCTCCGTTAGTTTCATTAAGAACGTTTCGAGTTCCATTTTTTCTTTTGTATAAAGCAAAAGGATGTGTTGAATTTGGGTATAAGATTTTGGTTTGACATGGAAAATATATTTCAACTCAATGGAAAATTTTAAATGAAATTCGACTAACTGGATTTTATTGATGACTAAATCGTATTCTGATATTTTAATCAGATTTGATTTGTCAACAAATATTGATTTGATTTGATTTAATTGGTCATCCAAAATATCATTCTCTTGGCATATCCAATCAGATGTTTTCAATTCAATCTCCTTCGGTAATTTGAGAAACTTTGTATTTAATTCTACAATTCTATTTTTCGTAGAAACATTTGACAAATCTTTATAAAAATTTACTAATTTTGAGATCAAATTATCAATATCCAATTCTGTGAGGTCAGATTGAAACACTTCACAAGTTAATACTGATTTGATCAATTCCGCACTGGCAATAGCTAACAAGTTGTCCAATTTTTCAAGAATTGTATCCGTGAAAAAGTCGATAAAACTTTTTGTATTAGTAATATTGTTTTCCGTATTAATTATTGTCACTGATTCGATTTCACCTCTATCTAATGGACAAATTGGATTCTCTAACATCCAATTCTTTGTACAAGTCAAGCAAAACTGATGCTCACATTTCGTGAATTTCGCTATTTCGCGAGCTTCAAAATAGCAAATAACACAATTTTCCATTACAACAAATATACTTTAATTACAAAATATATTTAACTTTTTCGCAAATAACAAATAAATTTTGAAAATTTTCGATCAGTTTATTGGATAATATTCTAATATTAATATTTATTTAAATTCTTAAAACATCATTAAAAGGTCTCTGACAGAAATAAATAAATGAAATGTATTTTAAAATTTTTAAAAATTAATTTATTTTGGCTTCAGTAAATTTTGTTAATTTTTGTTATTTTAAAATTTATTTTCAGTTATAAATTACATTTTTAAAATAAAATTAAAATATTGTTTCATTCTAAATATTTGTTATATAAAAAGAAATTAAAATTAAAATGAATAAAAATTTATACTAAAATGCATCTAACCAATTATAAATTTAAATATTCTAAACTAAAAATAATTGAATAAAGTATATTAAAATTAGTTTATATTAATTATAAACCTATATTAAATAAATCAAATTTTAAAAGAGCGATAATTTTTAGAAAAAAGCTAATTATAATATAATTTTTTAAAAATATGTGTATTTAATTATTTATGCTATTTTTATTTATTTTTATTTTAGATTAATTTAGGATTTGTCATCATTTATTTCTCAGTTTTTTTTAAGATTATTTTTATTTTGTTTTTGATTTCATATAAATTTATGAAAAAACGATTTTTTTAACTGAGTTATAAGAAAATTGCTAAAATACTAAAAATGCTAAAGGTAATCGGATGAACCTGTAAACAGTTTCTGTGTATCGACTAATTTTTTAGTCCGCAGAGGTGATTATGATTTTTCATACCCCATGTTTACAAGTTTACAGATTTTTCTGTAACCAAGCTATTTGCAAGTGATGTGATTTCCAGTGTACCGGGGAAAGTATGCAATAGAGTTGAATATTGTATAAATATTGTATACTTATCTGGCGCGAAGAGAAATCTTCGCGTCTCCTGCATAGTACTGAAGAGAGCCAAAAGCTCGAAACTAGTCTACTATTGGGATTTGCACTGGGTATAACAAAGCTTGTACTGTTTATTTTATTCAAGTGAGACATCCGACAAAAAATGTTACACCATTACTTTATAAATTATAATTATTATTATATGAATGTCTAAATCCAACCATAAATATCAGATATAAGACGGTTGTATGGTATATTAATTAATGAAATATACATTACAATGATTTAATTATTAGAAAGCGCTATTCATACGCACGATTTACGATATTTTTTGACAGTCTCACTATTATCATGTAGAATTACTTTACTATATATAAAACAAAAATCTGTTTTGCGGAAAAAAACATGACTACAATTACCCATACATTTTAATATTTTAAAATTTCTTATCTATTGTTGGTGTTTTACCTAATCTTAAGTGATGCTTCTTTAGTTAATAATAAACAGGCCCAACCTTCTCACTATTTTTTAAGTCATAATTATATTTTATTTATATGTTTATCAGTAAATATCTCAAGTTACTTGCACTTTATACCCCATTAAAAAAATTAGGTTTACCAGTACGCCATAAAATTGTTTACAATGTACAGGTACTATGAAAAGTACCATGAAAAGGTTGGGAACCCCTTGTGTAGAAAATGAAAAATATATTTTTTTCTATTAAACCAGATGATAACAGGAAAACCGTAGAAATCCATCGTAAATCGTTTGTTTGAGTAGTGCTTTCTAATAATGACAATAATTATTAATAAAACCATACAACCGTCTTATATCTGATATTTATGGTTGGATTTAGACATTAAACATAAAAATATAACAGTCTGTTTCTCAAGTATTCAATGTAATGTTCCGAAAATTTGTGTTGAATAAAATTATTTATCTATAATTTTTTAAATAAAGGGAATAATTTGGATTAGGGAAAGTAAAAAATAAAATCAGAATATATTAACAAGGCTAAAATATATATTTTCATTTCAACATAGATTGACGACTAGCAGCAACACAATGAGAGTTACTCCTTTCATAGGAATACGAAATGAGTTGAATCAACTGATAATAGATGTTTGTTTACAAATGTATAACAATTCCCTTGTATCAGTTTGGCAATCAAGCTTGGTGCTGATTAGACCTTTCTTCGTCACTAAAATATTGCCGCCTGGAAATAAAAATTTTTAGCATCTTATTTTTCATCGTGCTTCAAGAACAAATGGACACGTTCAATAAAACGGAAAAATAGTAAAATTCTAAATTCTAAATAGTACACAAATTATTATTATTATTTATTATTATTGTTATCATCATTATTATTATAAAATGCCGATTTCTTGGTAGCAGCATTAATTAAATGTTCAACAAGTAGATCAATGACCCGCAGAATTTTCAGACTACAAACTCCTTTAAATAAAAATATTATTCGACCCCATCTAGCAAAATTTATTGAAAAAATTAAAATAACTATTTTCAAATAAAATTTTTAACAAAATTTAAAGAATATTTTCTATTAGATATTTCAAAATGATAAAACCAATTTTTTTCGATCCCTCTGGAGTTTTCGCAACCCACACTTTGAGCACTGCTGAAGTAGATGATAAGAGAAGCCTTTTTGCTGCAAAGTATATATTGAATAAAATGAAATAATTTTCGATTATAAGGATATAATCGAAAATTATTTCATTGTATTCAATATATACTTTGCAGCAAAAAACTTAACTTAACGGTTCACGGAGGGAATTATATATATATTATTTTTAGTATACATTGTTGAACGTCTGGAACAAAAATCGTGGTAAGCTGTAAACGGTTAAAATTTACTTGTTTAACATTATTATCATTATTATTATTATTATTATTATTATTATTATTATTATTATTATTATTATTATTATTATTATTATTATTATTATTATTATTATTATTATTATTATTATTATTATTATTATTATTATTATTATTTAAAACAATAAAGTGATAATTTAAGCCTTTTGCTGAAAATAATGTATTTAATGAAAAAAATTTCGACTATAAGATGGTACTATAAGATAGGAGATTGACAAGGACTATCATCTTATAGTCGAAAATTTTTCATTAAATACATTATTTGCAGAAAAAGGCTTAAGCTATCACTTTATTGTTTTAAATAATAAGTGCTGCTACCAAGAAATCATCGCTTTATATTATTATTATTATTATTATTATTATTATTATTATTATTATTATTATTATTATTATTATTATTATTATTAGTATAAAATGATGATTGCTTGGTAGCAGCATTTATTATTTAAAACAATAAAATGATAATTTTAAGCCTTTTGCTTTTATTATTATTATTATTATTATTATTAATATTATTATTATTATTATTATTATTATTATTATTATTATTATTATTATTATTATTATTATTATTATTATTATTATTATTATTATTATTATTATTATTATTATTATTATTATTATTCCACTTTCTCTTACATAACTGGTGTAATAACTCTTGCCTAAAGAATTTAATTTTATTGGTGAATAATATTTCGATTTTATCCAGCCTTCATTTGCTATGCTTATTTTATCGCAAACGTTTTTGAAATTCCATATTGTTCGACCATAATCTTATTGCAATGATTTATGAGCAGAAAACTTGATAATTAATTAATAAATTTTAATTTTGTATTTGCAACTTTATAAAGACTCCCCAAAAACTTAAAAACTATTTCACACTCACTTATGTTGTCAGTTGCCATTCGTTTTAATTTTTCTTCCATTCACATTTCTTTATTATTTTTCTTTGTCTTAATTAATTTTGTAGTTTTCTCTCAATTTCGAAAATGAAGCATTACATAGTATTAATTAAATCATTTTCGAAATTGAGAGAAAACTACAAAATCATTTCTAATTATTATAAGTTGTAATGAAGACGAAAATAATCAATCAATGTTGAAGATGATAAAAGATTTTACTGATAATTTATTAAATAATTCCCTTACTCGCCATGGCGGCTATTAACTGATTTGATATTCTTTGATAGTTTTTGTCTGATTGGACTGGATTTGCCTGACGAGTTGAGAGAACTACTACTGAAACATCCCGGTAAAATGTATGAATGCAACTCAGTTGGTAAAAGGCTGCGGACTCTTTCTGCTCGCTGAATAATTTTCGATAATCCCCTATTGTAATCATTCAGAGATTTTTGTTTCAACAGTTCATTTTCCAGTTTGTCGTTACTACAATCATTTGACACAGTCGACGTGCAAGTCAACAAACAATCTGTACTGCGGGATTTTGCACCTTTGCCTGCAAATAACAACCAAAAATTAAATGCATGTTTTAAACGATTATCATAAAAGTAGTGGATTTCAGATTTCAAATGAAAATTTATATACAAATTAGGCCCAATTTGCATCGAAATTTTAAAAATATTATATCAAAAAATAAATAAAACTTAAAAACTTAAGTAAGAAAAAAATTCAATTTCAAGAAAGAATTTGAGAAAAATATTACTAAAATTTTTCTAAATCCATGAGTAACTGAAATTATTTTATTTTTTGCTCTTCATATAAAAATGATAAATATAGCATTTATTCAAATGTAACATTTAATAATAATGAAATAATTCTTGTGTTCTAAATTAAATAAAGATTTATTTCAAAAGTTTGGGTTTTTATGTCTCTTGGGAATCAATTTGCAAAATATGTATAAAATTACATAAAATATGACGTTTCGATTTGTGTTGCTTGTGTTGGTGATAGATTCCTATGTAACTCCATTGGCGACTGTCGCCACTATTTATAAGCTAGGAAACCTAATCGATGGTTGCTATTTTTAAATAAATTAAATTACTAATATATCTAGTGTTTTGAATGCACATTTGTATGATATCTTTTTTAATTAATTTTGTCTTAAGTCTACCATTTTTGCTTGAAATTGCTAAAACGAATGCTGGAGTTACAGATATGTCATACAAAAAAGTCAAGAGTTGGAAGGGTTAACTTGCTTTGACATGAGTTTAAATTTATTATAAAATATTTACATTATGTCATGCACATATTCACAGATATGCAACTACGACTTATGAAGTAGTCCGTATAATAGAACGGTTGAAAGGAATTATAATTCATTACACTGATCTGCACCAAATTTATTTATTGAAGAACCGATACAATTTTGAGAACTTTTTGCTTACTGATTCTGTATTTTCAACTATAAAAATAGTTCTTTTCTAGTTCTTTTATGGTTGAAAGTTCTTTCATTTTATTAAATATATACTTCGAGGCAAAAGGCTTAAATTATCATTTGTTTAATAATAAAAATAATAATTATTCTTTGATCAAGTAAGGATTAAACATATTTATTATATAAACAAATCTTTGTAATTTTAATATCTGCTAATCTGATGATATTCCAACAACTTTATTTTCAGAATTCTGTATTACTAATTAAATTATTTATTAATTAGATTATTAATATTTCCCCTTACATTTCTGCTTTTAAAATATTTGAGCTATTCTATGTTTTTGACTAAAATGGAACCATTATTTAATTCTATTATATAACCTCTTTCGTGATTCTTTCTAATAATTTTATCAGGACTTTCATATCTGTTCTCTGACTTATTTATAGTATTTTTCTTCATCAAAACTACCACATATCTCAGATTTTCTATAACAACTATCTTTTATTTCTGCGTTACTATCATCAATCCATTCTCTAATCAACGCTTTACCAAATATTATCTCATATGGAGAATGTCATAATTGGTTTACTGATAGCACAAATTCTATTTCTAGTAAAAATTCCAACCAATCTCGAGATTCGTATCTTTCCGTATAGAGTATGTTATTGTTCGAAACTGACGCTCAATTTAACCATTTGCTGAATGATGATAAAGACTTGAATAACAGATCTGCATGTTATAATCTTTTGAAACATTTCTCCTTCAAATATCAACTATTATGATTCGAGGAGTACCGAACTTTAACTAATCGCTTCTTACCTCACTAATCACATTATATTCATTTTAAGAAGATATTGCTCTTAGTACTATATATCTATAAATACTAAAAATATTTCTTTCCATATACAGAGTTTGGTAAAGGACCACATTATCCATGTAAACCACCTCGAATATTTCATAACCTTGAAACAATATCGGCTCTTTTGTTCTATTGATATACGTTGTACGCTCTTGGAAATTTTCATATCTTTCTAATACTTCTTTTACTTCATTTTGAAATTATTCATAGCAAAGTTGTGACATGTATATTCCTACTTTATTGCAACCGAGATGGCACAGCTTCTTATGATATTAGCAGATCTACTTTCATCTGGTATTCAAATTTTACTTTCCATAGTGCGAGGATATAATTTAATTAATTAATTAAAGTGGTTAATATAATTAATTAATGTTTTTAACAATTTAATAAACAAACAAATAAATTAAAGATTGTGTGAATGAATGTTGTTGTTAGATGCGGTTTGTTGAATTCATAATTGATAAGAACTTCTTTTGATTTTCACCTCTGATTTCTTTTCATTTTCAATTGACATTATATTTATTAAAAATATGACCACTTATTCAAAGTCAATTTTTAATAAATATGTCTATGAGGAAGTCTTAAAGATTTAATGAGAAATTTTGTTAAATTTAAAAAAAATATTTTTATTGAAAAATATTTTAAAAAGAAGACTGAAATTTAGCATTCTTAAAAAATATTTTTATCGAAAAATATTTTAAAAGGAAAATTGAAATTTGTTTAAATAACAAAAATAAGAAATATCAAGTTTTTGAGTGTAAAATTTATAGAATAAAATTTCTGGAATTATTTAGTGATTTGCAAACAGATATTAATGTTGTAACGTATGAGAATCCTAATAATGTCAATATTATTATTTTGAAATACTAAATTTTATTTGTAAATACAAAAAGCACGGTAGTTCACCTTTTCTGTATTTGAGTTCGATATCTAGACTACTGAGATGGTTAATAATTATTTAAAATTATGAGGTATAGTTTTTTTTTGTTTTTATCATGAGCGTTAGAGCTTTATTGACTATTCTAAGCTTAAATAATTTTCCATAAAGGTTTAAGTGAAATGTAAAATGATGTGCAGCTAAGAGCTCTTTTTTTCATATTGCAATATCCGAATCCGGGTTTTTTGAGTGCATATGACCAATTTCCAATTACCATTTCTTTCTTATCTAACCGCTGCAACACCGCGTCAATTCTATCAGAACTAGCATCAGTATCAAAAATAAAACTTTTATTAAAGTTTGAATATATTAGAATTAACGTCAATCAAAGTTTCTCGTTTAATGAAAGAACGTTTTCTGACACTCCTGACAATATTAATTTCTTATTTTGACTACTTGTTAATGTTTCTAAGAACTTTGAATATTTTATGTCAATGTCAACTAATTTCCTGTAAAATTTTGCTAGTCTTCAAAACTTCTAAATTTCTTAACGCGTTGAGGTGTTTCAAATTTCTCAATCAAGTCTATTATAGACTATCAGTTTTTAAATCGATTTTACTTACAATAAATCTTAAAAATGTCACTTCTTTCGTTAAAAAGGTACACTTTGAAGGGTCAATTTTCAATCCGGTTTTTTTCTATTTTTATGAAAACCTGCTCATTGTTTCTGATGTGTGATTCATAATCACATGAACAAATTAATATATTGTCAAAGTATATTATAGCAATTTACAAATTTATTTCTTCTAACACTTTGTCTATCAATCGTTGGAAAGTTGTTGGTGTCACGGCTATATACCAAAGGACAGAATCATAATAATAATAAAGAATAAAGTGATGATATCTTGGTAGCAGCCATTAATTAAATTTTAAACAATTAAATATATTATTCGCAGCAAAAGGCTTAAATTATCATTTAATTGTTTAAAATAATATTAATAATGCTAATAATATAATAATAATAATAATAATAATAATAATAATAATAATAATAATAATAATAATAATAATAATAATAATAATAATAATAATAATAATAATAATAATAATAATAATAATAATAATAATAATAATAATAATAATAATAATACTATAAGGAATATGATTGGATTCAATGAGTTCATTTGAGTGGATGTTCATAAGAGCTCAATTCCGATTCAACAGAAGTTTCTTGCTGAGAATTAACCATAAATGATTTAATACGATGTTTAGAATCTGATTTTTTGTTATTGCCGAAGTTTTGGTTCAATGGTAACAGGATCTTCTGAAGGAAATATCAAACTACTTCCAATAATACAATCTACAACTTTTTTCGGTCATCCACTGATTTTGAAAAACTAAACTAATACGCCTGGCCTCTTCAGCAATTTGCTGTTGATAATCTTCATTACTTTTTATATTGGATTGAGTTTTTATATATTTCTTCTTTTTATCATTTCTTGAATAGATGTCTGACAATTTATCACTGTCCAAATTATCATAATCCGATCTGTAAAATTTTAATTAAATTATGTTTTAATTCAATGTACGTAAATGTTTTTAGTCAATTGGAAATATTTTATATTTCAATATTTTTAAAATTCCCAATATTTTGCGAAGTACCAATAATGGACAAATATATCAAGAAATGGAATCTTTCCCTTCCATCACTATGCTAAGTCTATTAGATTGAAAGAGTCAGTGATGAGCTGAATAATTTTTAACAACAGATCAGCATATTTTATGGGAAATGTGAATTATATTTCAATATTTTTATCTAAATATGTTTTTAAGACATATTATTATGAATAAAAACAAAAGTTGTACATATTGAACTCATTTAAAAAAGTTTTTAGTAATGAAACTTCTGCAAATCTATTACTGCATTTCTATTACCTATTTAATTCTTTATTAGTTATTATATTTTGGTTATATTGAATTTTATGCATAGTGAATAAAACGGTATCACGACAAGTGGTTCACTGACTTATGGTTCACGACATTTGGTTCACTATCTATTTGGTAATCGATAGACTGTCAGATAGACAGAAATTATGACAATGTTACTAAATTGGATAAAATTACGTATGATTGTGATCGCTATTTTCAAATTGTTATTGCCACAAAATAGTGAACCAAATGTCGTGAACCAATTGTCGATGAACCATTAGTCAGTGAACCAGTAGTCGTGGATCCGAATAAAACAAAATTATTTGAATATATTTAACAGATAATTCATAAAAATAATTAACAATTAAAATAATTAATTATTGAAATGAAATGGTAACCAGAAGCTTTAATTTTAAGATTGAGCTCGATATTCAGCGAGTAAAATAAATTTATCACAATTATCCATTTATCGTCAACTGGAATTAGCCAGACCCGTGACCAACGTCCCCTCTAACACAAGAGGGTGTGTGCGTGCAAAGCATAAAGGCTGAGCAGGTCAAAGCACCAAATGTGTAAGTGCAACATCGCTTTTACACTGATACAAAATTGATGACTTAACATTAACAAGATAATATTACTTTCATTAATCCCATTTTTTTCTTTATATATACCATATTTTCGGATGGAGGGAATATTTAATAATTACCTTATTAGGTGAGTTCATTAACCATTTTATCACAAATAATATGCCCATTTTCATTAATGTTTGAGGAGTATTCAAATTTTAGCTTTGTATTATGATTTTATTTATTTTATACATAATTCTGTACATTATTTCTAGCTAAAAATTTTTCAAATAAATGAGTTTAATTTAAATTCTGAAAATTAATGAATAAATCATTAAAGCGGTTTTCATAGAAAATTTAAATATTCCGCCTGCAGGGATCATTATAAATACGCGCATTAACGAATTATTTTGCTATTTAATCACTTTTTAGATACATATAAAATACAGTAGAATCTCGACCATCCAAGCTAAAAGCGGAGTAATATGGTTTTGATAATTTGACATTTTGCAATACCATTACTAGAAATTATGAACGGTCTTTAAAAAATTTTGTTCCGTGATTTTTTTAATGTTGGCACATTTACAGAATTCCAAATCTTTATGTTGTCATGCAGAAACAGTTTTTAAATCAATTTTTTTTGTGGAAACTGATAAATGATTCTTCATTATTTTCATCTGCTAACAGTTGTTATAGAAGGATATTCCTTTGATATGAATTCTTTAATGTTTCTATTACACCTTGATCCATTACTTGTATTATTACAGATGTGACATTGGGTGAAAAAAATTGAATATAAAAATTTCATCAATCTAGTTTAAACATTCTGTTGAGGGATGAGATGGTGCATTTTGCTCTTTTATCTTTGGAATTTTGATAATTTTACATTGTAGAATGAATAGTTTTTGATACCATCGTTTAATAATTTACCATTTCATCCATGTTTCTGATGATCTTTTGAAACTGATAGACCTCTTATATTTTTTAAATAAAGTGGGATTCTTCAATTTTCCCATGAGTAACAGCGGAAGTTTCAGTGTAATAGTTTCACGTATTGATGCTAAAGATTTATTGGGAAGTTTTCTCCAATTTAAACCTGTCCTATCAGTGCATTACAAATAAATTCTTCATCATATCCTTCTTCCCCACAAACACATATTACTCGTCTATAAAATTATTTGCGAAAAATGTGTCGGCAAGAATCTTTTTCTCGTGAATTTTCAGTTTTTAATAACATGTCCTTTAAATTTTTCGAGTCAACCAAAGCTTGGATCTTCATTCAATCTTATATTAAAATACATAAATTTTCTTGCAATAATGGTTCAGATATTGGCTGTCCAGGTGACCTCTTTTGAATGAACCACATAAGAATAAACTCTTAAATGTTTTCATTACTTTACGCCTTGAGCTACCATCTTCAGACATCAGACGATTAGTAAACTATATAATGTTTACATTGTTTTTTATATCAGGGATTGCTGAAGTGTCCACGCCATATTTTTTAACAAATACATATTTTTTCAAGGCATTGATAATATCTTTACAGAAGCAGCAAAAAGGCTACTAGCTCAGTTATCAGAATTCTTGATCATTGTGCAATACCTACTGAAAGCAGTTAGGACTTTACGAGCGTATATGTACTATAGTCTGTTGTGAATCAGCACAATTCCTGTTGCATATATTGTTGAGTGCGTGATATGTAACAAAATTTGTATTTTCAAGTTACAAATTTGTTTTTCTCAATCCGAATAATAGAGATTCTACAGTAAGTATTATTGAATAGTTTTCTGTAATAGTTTTCTGTGAATAATTCTAGATAAATAAATATCGTATTGCATAATAAATCATGAAATTGGTACAAGACGGGACATTTAGAGATAACAGTTGATTAAAAATAGGAAACTTATTATATCACTGACGTAATCTGCAGCCCATGGATAAAACATATCAATTAATTCAAAATCATATCAATAGTGCCAATTTACACACAAAAACCATATATTGGAAAAACATGATTTTTATTAGATATTTCTACCTTAAATTGTAATTGCAATCAACACATGAAAATAATTATTAGAAAAATTATGAATATCTTTATGGATAAAATTTTCCTAATTATCAAAATCTAAATGTGAACATTGAACATCAAATGAAATGATCGCTTATATATTTCAATTCGTTTTTGACAGATTCATAGAAAATATCCAATTATCCACCAAGTAATTGACACGTAATGAACTTAATGCGTAAAGGTATCTTGTTCAATTTTATAATGCCCCCCTCTCCATATTACAATTGGACTTGTCATAAACAAAGAATGACGTTGGGAAATTGAATGTTTTTATTGCAATCGATTAAATAGAAAGTTTCAATGTTTTTTATTTTTATGGAAATAAAGTCGAAGGGGCTCACTGTTATTATGAAATGCCTATAATTATGACTAAAAATAAAGTTATTGTTAATACCATACAAAGCAGAATTAATAGAAAAGAAATAGCTTCAATGATTTTAATTAATATTTAATTAAAAATTATCAAAGTCATTTCAGTAAAATAACAAAAAAAGATGAATTAAACATTTTATAGTATTGTAATGATAATCAAAGACAAACCAAAATGATTGCAGAGGCTGCAATTGAATAATAATCAGAGAATGGTTAACAAAAAAGTAGGGTAAAGTAACGGAATAAAGAAGAAAATATTCAAAGATAACTTACAATAAGGTATGCCCAGTTTAACTCTCAAAATGAAAGGCCAAACAATCGATTGTTTATTAGACTCGGTTTATATAGACTCAAATCAAATTATTGCGTTTAAACATACCCGTTCCCCCCCGTTCAGTATTAATTTTCGATTTTTAGTAAATTTGTCATTAATTTTGTACTTATGTTGTTTGGAGCTTTTTATTGATTTTAACAATATTTGTTATACTTTCCTTTTATATACTATTTTATTTTTGGATTAAGTACTAACCCCAACAATATACTTCGAGGCAAAAAGGATTAAATTATCATTTAGGTGTTTAACATTTAATTAATGCTACTACCAAGAAATCATCACTTTATACTACTACTCTACTACTACTACTACTAATACTAATATTATTATTATTATTATTATTATTATTATTATTATTATTATTATTATTATTATTATTATTATTATTATTATTATTATTATTATTATTATTATTATTATTATTATTATTATTATTATTATTATTATTATTATTATTATTATTATTATTATTATTATTATTATTATTATTATTATTATTATTATTAGTATTCTTTATGAACTCAATAGAAATGATCCACTGTAAAGAATATAAAAATAAAATCATGATATTTTTGCATATACAACATAAATATAACAATATGGCAACTGAATAATTTATGTTGTTGATAAATGTAAATCTATCAATTAAAAAATAAATGAATTTTTATCTTATTGATAAAATTTATTCATTCCCAATATTGTCAACCAATTATAATCAGCTGTCAAAATATTTAAATATTATAACCAATTTCATTTACAATTTCAATAATTAAAAAATATTTAGTAAATTATTAACATTTATACCTTTTACCATTAAGACTTCCACTGCCATTCTGACTCTTTTTCTGTAGCTGTGGCTCTGACGGCCTGTGAAATTCTTGGGGTGGTGGCAATCTCGGGAAAAAAGGAGCCATTGGATCTTCATTATCTACATCATAATTTAAATAAACTTGCGTGAATCTTTTGTTTGGCGCCTCGTCATATTCATCACTGTCGTAAACAGATGAAGCGACATCTCCAACATACCTAAATAATTAATGAATATTTTTACTAAAAATGTTTCAAAATTTACCCGCTCAATGCGTCACTGTCATCCCCATAATTATATCGCCCCATGTCACTATTTCTAGATGATATCGCTGCCGGTATATGGTTTCCACTATCTTGAAGGGAATTCCGTCCACTGACATTATCATAATCAGACCTTTCTGGACTGCTACTAATATATCTGCCGTGTTTCTTTGCAAATCTCGATGCAACAGTCGGCTTGGCGATATCTCTACTCATTCGAAATCCCATATGAGAATCACCAAAATCCGGCATTCGTACGGGGGCAATATCAGGTAATCTTGAAGTTCTACTTTGATCCTGACCTGATTTCGAAGGAGTTTTACTTGAATTAGAACTAAGATCTTCGCCATGACTTGAAGTTGCTAATGAATATATGTCGTTTTCATTCTTAACTTTATTGATATGAGACGAATCAATCCAAGGATGTGCCACAAACATCTAAATAATGACAGGAATTTAAAAAGAACAATAACTAAATTTAAAAGAAGCATTTGGCAAGTTTGATTCTAGTTTCCACAAATTCTGAACATTAAATTAAACGTACTCGATTATTAATATCTCCTTTAGAATATTGGTCGTCAAAGGTTTTATCTGATTTGTACTGATTATTTCCATAAAATTCTGGATTCAGAATATTATTTACAGGAAATTTGTAATACGAATTAAGACGATTTTCATTAACCATGGATCCTATTGCAGGGTTAGAAGATTTAAAATCACAGTCAGTTTCGGTTTCCAAGTCTGACACCAAAGGATTTTCACTGATATCAGAAATAAGGTCACTGTGAAATCGAATGCAGTCGATATCTGAATCGTCGTCATCACCTTGGACGTTGCTGCTCAATAGATCATTAGAATCTGACCATTTGGAAACCCATTCAGATCGGTTTCGATTTTTATTATTTTGATCTCCATTTGATTTATATCTGCCAGCATATCCTGGGTAATCGCTGTACATATCTTCATCATCATAACTCGTCCAACCGATATCTGTAACCAGACTGATACATGAAGAACCATTGTCATAACCTTTATTAGCTGAATCACGATTGGATATTCCACAATGTGTTGCAAGGACCCCACGCTCAACGTTGGAAATGTCTTCTGTAACACTAATCTAAAATATTCAACAAAATCAAGGGCTAATTTTTAAGAAACTTGATCAAAATTCAAGCTTTTCCTTTTTATAACTAGCAATAAAATCTTATATTCATAATTTATTTTTTACAATTTATTTTATCTTCATTTCTTTCTAAACTGCTAATAAATAAAAAATTAAATATTAATTGAGTCTAAAAAGAAATGAAAATAAAAGTAATTTCTTATAACTTGATTATTTAGCTTGGTAACATTTAATCCCGCGACAGATAATCCCCATTGACACTTACTCCCTTCCGCAAAGAAGAAAGAAAAACACAAATGTATTTAACGCAATTTAATAAAAGGTAATCAGAAGTCTGCAAGTTAAATGTAAAGTAAAATAGAGAACTATAAATTTAAAAAGTTAAATGTATGACAGGTAAACCATGGCACGCAGATAGACAAGAATTTGTTCCACAGCATTTTTGACACGCCTCTTCTGCATCTGATCTCTTAGGGACAGACGGCTGTAAACCTGCGATTCCTTGCAGAAAATAAATTTTTTGCATCTGATTGTCTCACTCGATTCCCTTAAAGAAAGTCCATAAGGTGGGATGATGACTTGTATTGTGGGAGTTATGGTGGTTTTCTTAATTTCAACAAATCCGGTCAGTGCTAGTTCTTTAAAGATCAAAATTAATTTATTTGAGCGGGATTGGTTACACTTAATAGCATGATCATATTATTTATTTAAAGGTGATTAAGTGTAAATGGGATTATCTGTCACGGGATTAAGTGTCCTTACACCAATTATTTATATCCTCAACTGCACTAAGAATATTTCGTGTTCGAGATTATGATTTCAAGTGTACAATTTATTATTTATAACCCAATATTTTTACTGGGAAAAAATGAAAACGCGAAATTTTTGTAAATATTAAACAGATATCGAGTTTGAAACAACAATAAATAAATTATATAAAAATACAATATTTTGTCGTATAAAGATAGACATTTTTTATTGGTTAATGATTCTAAAAACACACCTCGATGCATGAGTCATAGTCTGCCAATTGTGATAGCTCAGTGCATCAAGTGTCAACCAATCGATCATTCGGTATAAATGATCATTATCCTCTCAATGAAGAATTAATAAACTATTCTATCGGCCAATAGAAATACGAATAGAAATTAAATAGATGTTTGTTTTAAATTTCCATTAGTTACTTTTTTTAGTGATTTGATGTTTCAAGTTAAATGCACAATCTGTGACAACATCCAAATAAAAACAATAATTTTTAGACAAATTTTTAACACAATTTTTTTTAAAAATACTAATATATTTAAACTTCGATTAATATTAAAAATAATAATAATAATAATAATAATAATAATAATAATAATAATAATAATAATAATAATAATAATAATAATAATAATAATAATAATAATAATAATAATAATAATAATAATAATAATAATAATAATAATAATAATAATAATAATAATAATAAATATTTGCTACCTGGTTCCCATTTGAAAAACTGCTTTGAGAAATTTCTAAAATTTTATTGCAATTATTATTTGATTCTTTTTTACCTTAATAACAAATTATAAGATGGCTTTCAAATAAAAACTATTCAACTCACCACTTTCATCTGACGATGTTGCTCCTCCTGATCTGTGAGCTGCTATTGAACTACTATCTCGTGAATTAGAAGAATTTCGATTTCTTTTAGATAAATGGTCGCTGTCATCACCATTAATTCCTCCATTTGGACTTGCCGGTCGACGGTAATCAGGGAAATCAAAAGACGTGCCATTAATTCTAGAAATAAAGTAGTTACCAATGGCACATGGGAAATTCTATGATAGTATTGATAACTGGAATACAATATAAATATCTTCCAGAAAATAAAAAAAATAATGAAAATTATGTTAATAGAAATGCTGAATGATAAAATGAATTAGTAACAATGAGTAAAGGTAAAGGTGTCGTGTTTACTTCAATAATTGAGAAACAACAGATAAGGATATGGCATGTTTGTTACATTGTAACCGTTATATTATTAAACAAATACAATAAATTGAAGAAAAAGTGGAATAAATATGAAACGAATCCAACCGAACTGCTACATTCATAACAGTTAATTAAGCAATCAAAAAATATGGGAACTAATATAAAACTAAACTGAAATTTATAAGTGACTGGAATAAGAAATATGAGGAAGCTTAAGGAATATATTCCATGTATTTATTGAATAATGATTCCAAAAGAAAAAACTACTATAGTGCTATAACTGGAAATTATGTCAAAGGAATTACTTTCAATGTGATTTGTAAGAGAAGTTTAATACACGAAGGATATTTTATAACATTCAGTAAATATTAAAGTTATATCGCATAAATAACAGAGAATCTAAGTTAACAATCATTATAAACTATTCTTATACATAATTTTGACTTTATGGGATGCTTGTGATAATGCTGTCCACATCATTGTTCATCAGGCTTTCTCTGTCACTCCACAGGACTGAAGACAAAACTGATTCAACAAATAATATGGTTTAAACCAGATATGTCAAACTTGCGGCCCACTTGATATATCAGTACAAAAAAACAAACCAAAACTTAAAAATAAAAATTTAAAGGAAGAACTCCAAATAGCGTGTATTGTAGAGATAAACCAAACAAATTTGGCTTAAAATTTTATTCTTTGTGCGATTCTGAATCATCCTATTTGCTTGATTTTCAAATTTGTGGAGATAAAGAAACATTGAACATGATAACTAGAATGTTAAAACATTATGCAAACAAATATCATGTTTTACACATGGATAATTATTATAATTCTTTAGCATTGTCGAAATCTCTTTTAGGAAGAAAAGTACACACGAACGGTACTTAAAGATACAACAGAGGAGTACCTAGACAGGTTATTGATAATTTACCGCCGGAAAATAGCTGTAATCTTGTATACTTGGGAAATGGGATTTTCTATTACAATTTTAACGATAAGAAAGATGTTAAATTTATTAGTACGGTTTTTGGAAAAGAAACACATAAAATAACCAACAGTCAGTGGGTAAAGGATAAAAAGACAGCAAAAAAAAATCAAAATTCAGTACGAGAAATACATATACCAAACGCGGTTGTTCAATATAATAGGTGTATGAATGGGGTTGACAGAATGAATCAATCCTTTTAAACGTGACGTCATATCACGTCATTGGGCCAAAGCGACAAAAACCGACAAAAAAAACAGGATACGAAATATATATATATATATATATATATATATATATATATATATATATATATATATATATATATATATATATATATATATATATGTGTGTGTGTGTGTGTGTGTATCAGAAAAATATATTATGCGGCCCACATGATGTGCAATTATAGTAAATGTGGCCCTCTGTATAAACCGAGTTTGACACCCCTGGTTTAAACACTCAGTATTTTGAAACAATGACTTATTTGCAACCATGTCTAAAGGAAATAAAATATACTCACATATTTGAACCAAATGAATTTGAACTGTTTGTATTCCCACGGGAATTAATACATTCCAATTTATGCTCCACTAAATTATCACCAATTGTACTCCCATAATCATTTTCTTTTAGTTTCTTATTAATAAGTCTTGATCTCCGTATTTCTTCAATTGGATCCAATAAATTTGCTTGACTTTCAGCCATTGACTCATACCTAGTATTATTTCCATAATTAATGATAATTATGACGATAATAATTAATAATAATTATAAATATATAATTATTATTTTTATCAAAGTAAATGATTGGATAAACCTTTGCAAATGTTTATCTTATCATTTGTTTAACATTTAATATATGCTGCTACCAACAAATCATTTATTTAATTAATTAATGAATATTAAAATTTTAATACACTTGATTTTACAGTAATTTTCTATTAAATTTTTCTATTTTCTATTTTTTTATTTTTAAATATCTACCTTAACATTAGTAATATTACATTTACTTTGTAAAAATTAATAATTTAGTTTTCACTACATATTCCATTCTTTGTAAAAGGTTTCAACTATTAAATGTTTCTTACTCAATTCTTTTCTAGTGTCTTTCATGTCTTTGGCAAATAATTTTAGTTGCATATTCATATCTGCCATCAATGGAACCCCAAAAAGTCATATAAGTTATTTTTCGTACAATATCTAATTAAATAAAGCTGATTCCAAATATGAATCTCTCCTCTTTCCTCTATGTTTGTAATTTAATTTATTTGGTCGTATAAAAGCCATATTTTGAAAAATTTGAGATCTATATTATTTAGCATTAAAAATTAAACTTTAGAAATGTCAAAATTTGCATATTTTCACGAAAATTTAAGCATCCTGTCAAAGAAGCTCATAGTATATCATCTACAGTTGGAAGTAGTTATTCTCTTTTGAAGAAAATAATGCCTTGATTCCAGCAAAAATCCGAAATTTCAAACGAGAGAATGTCAAAAAATATCTGTTAGATTATTACGATTCCTCGTCTAGTATTGAAAATAATGAATAACATTTTATAAAGTCATTAAAGTTATATTTTCACAGAAATAAATTCATATTTTATTACATATCCTTTTTTACTAAAAAATGATTTTTTATATTGAAATTTCTGAAACTGTTGTTGTTAACCTATTCTATTTGATGAGGCCTAAATTCCTTCCATTCCAAAATACATCTCCCATTCCAACCAACAATCAATTAGTTGAATAAAGCATAAACCCTACTTCAGATATTATTTGTCATTATTTTATCAAAGTAATATGAATCGCAAACACGTATTATTCTAAACTGCCGATCATTCTGTCTGTAGATGGAATGATGATATTGACTTAAAAAGTTAATTCTTGACATAATTCTTTTATCATTACACTTTCAAAACTCCTTCCTCTGTCAATGTTTATAATTATAAGAGTCACATGTTCTAATCCAGTATTTATGGTGGGGATTTTTTATTCTGAGTATAATATGTTAGAATTCATACATTACTCATGATAAGAAAGTTGATCAAGACCAAGTTTTGAATTGTTTAATTGAATAAAGTAATGAAGTACAAAGGTATATTAATAAACTAAGCAAGCAAGGTCGTAAAAGAATTTTAGAAGAAATCCAATCAAATATGTGAAGCATTATTTTTACAAATTGATAATTTAATCAAAACCATGCCTGAATTTTTAGATTAATACTTTAAAGTAGTCATTCTCAATTGATGACATTGATCATGGGGCAGAGTGAAGCATTGTTACAATTATAAACTAGCATAATGTTGAAGAATTCAATGAACATAAATTAAAATTTAAAATGATAACGTAAGATATATTTTATTTAACATAATTATTTGAATAAATTTTGAAATTAAATTTTACTCTGAAAAGATTTCAACATTCATCTCAATACTTTTTAAATTAAAATGTTTACCTTGATTACTGTTAATAAACTTTAATAGAATTATTTGTTCAATTCTATACATTTGATCTGTTTTCATATACGAATTCATTTTTCTTCATTTAATTTGCAAATATCGATGAATTTCTTTGACTATTTAACACAACTTTTCGGCGCAGTGATTTTAAAATCTTGAATATGATTACCATATATATATATATATATATATATATATATATATATATATATATATACTCGCGTATAAGTCGAGAAATTTACGTCAAATTTTCAAGTGAAAATAGCCATTTAGACTTATACGCGGGTCAAAAAACGTACAAATTAATTTTTAATGAAATCATTAAACCTTTTTTTTATTTTTGTTACTTCGACACTTTCCAATTTAAGACTTAATAACCTTTTAATATTTACTCGACTTATACGCGAGTATATACGGTAATTTTATACCATTGTTTTATTGAATTTTCTAAATTTATAAACTATATTTTACGTTTTTTATTTGAACATCTTAATATTTTTTCACATTTTATTTAATTTTTATAGTTTAACAATTTAAAATTGTCATTCCAAAATTATTATTATTATTAAATAAATAAATAAATAAATAAAAAAAAATTAATAAATTTACTCATTATCTGTGTACATAGGATTGTGATGGCTCATAATATCAGCCTGGTCAGTATCGAAAATTCGGTCATCAGAAGTTGTCATGATGTCAACACTTGCAATATCTTCTGCATTATGATATGACTCGTCTTCAATAAGATCTGTTTCCGGTACCAACTTATATGATTCAGGAATTAAACTCAATCTTTCATTAGGTGGAATTGAATAATTAGCAGATTTTGTTCTCGGATTTGTTGAGCACGCCTTTTCTAACTCTAAGAAGCTGTCCATAGATGATGATGGAGTAATGCACTTATTTGATCTTGTATTTCTTTCCTTAGGAGGACTAATAGCGGATTGTGTCATTTGATTAATGTCCTAAGAATAGAATTTTGCAATGCTGTAACTTTACAACAGATTATTTACTCGATATTTTTCTCGAGGATTTTGATGCTCTAATTGACACTGAATAAACTGATTTGTTTGCGGAACGATAATGGGTGATCCTGATTGAACTATGGTCATCTAAAATTGATAAAAAATTTAATGTATAGATAATAAAAAACAAATTGTTTGGACCAAAAATTATATCATCTAAGCAATAAAACAGAAAATTTGCGTATATGTCTGTCTATCACAAGAACTGCTCTCAAACAGTGAACAATTGCGATATTACATTTGCACATACATATCATTCTGGCTGCTATTTCTAGGTCAACTTTGCTATTTTTAATTTTCAACTTTTGCATTTGCAATCTCAAACAATAAGGCGCAAGAGCAATCGCTTAAAGTCACAGGCTTGAATTTGTCGCATGGACAACTTGGATTCTTTTAGGCTGCCAACTTTTTTCTCAAGGGTACAGGTTTGGATTTTACAGTCGAGTGCTTCTCACATAGACAGTGAGAATGTCAATAAATGGAAATGATCCCCAACAATATTCATCGCAAATGATCAACAAAAGACTAAAAATATTGTATATGGCTAAATATTGAAATTAATTTGTAATAAAATTAATTACAACGAATAAAGAATGAGTTTGAATCTTTCTCGAGCGAAGCCGAGTTATATATTTATATATTTTAACAATAAGTCAGCAGAAGTTTGATCAAACAATTGCAGATTAATGCTCCAATTTCTGAAGTATTTTAGTAAAATAATTATTTCTTAAACATTTGGGAAAATGTTGTCAAGCGAAATTGAAAATGAATCACAAAATTGCCATAGGTAACAAATAATGAACAGCCACATCTGCGAATTATGAATCTAATGATAAATGGCACTGCAAAGATAAATCATATTTGCCGGCCAGTTGAAAATTGAAAAATCAGAATGGGATAATTAAACTGAAATCAAAAGAAAAGAATGATTAAAAAAAGCGGAGAAAATGGGAATTAGATTTGATGACATGTTATATAGAACCATCACGGTGGAATAATGTTCATCAATGTCAACAGCTGCTTGATTATAATTTTAACGAAATTTCTTATGAAAATTATGATGTAATTATAGCAAGAAGAGAAACAAATAAAGTCAAGCGATCCACAAGGGAACCAAAAACAATATTAATTAGTGATTAATTTTTAATTATAATTATATATAATATTACATTCACAGTATCAGGATATATTCTCCTGTGTGGAGGTGGAGATGGTGGAATTACTGAATCTGGTAGCTCAGTAGCCAGGTTGCGGTAATGATGAATTTTTGGTCGAGCTTCGAGAATTGACTTTCGATTGATAGGTTCTTGTGGAGATTTCATTAAATTCGAATTGTGGCCGAGAGCAGTGGATTTCTGTGGCAGTATTTGGGAAATCGGCGGAGGAATTGATGACGAACTAGGTGCGAGATTATTGGTTGATGGATTTATTGATGGAATTATGCTCGATATATTTGAGGGCAATGGTGAATTCGAATTGATATTCGATGGTAGATTCGACAGAGAGGTTATTGGGGTAGTTGAGAATAAACTATTGGAATTGTTATTGTAATTTTGAGCATTAGGTGACATGCCTGGTGGAATTGCGCTGTTTCTCGGCATTACCAAAGGATTATTTGACATGAGACTGGCTGCAGCGTTATGTGGCTATATTTTCAAAAATTAATTAATTAGTGAGTTTGTCAAATGTTAGACTTTCCCAGTTGTCTATTTTTGAATAGCTAGAATGTCTAGCGACTAAATCTAATTACTCGGCATATAGAAAAGAATATAATAAACTTTAAATTAATGAGAAATTTTGTCAGTATTTGAGTTCAGGGACAATTTTTTAAATAATAACATTTTGTTTGGTACATAGCACAGTTTATTAATTGCTGTTGTAATATGGACGAATTGAATAAAGGTAGCTTTGATATCTACAAATAATGATCGTGAATTGGAGATCAACAATATTCATTCCAAATTTTCCAGGATTTGGATTCATTTCAATGGCTATACGGTTGCTAAGTTTTTTCTAAAATTAACCCTTTTGTAGAATTGCAAGTAAGTGATTTTATCTTTAATTGATGTTGAATAGATATAAAGAAATGCCTTACCACCTAAACTTTGGGCCGCTGTTGATGTGTACCACCTTTTTGCAAATAAGATATTTAACAATAACCTTTACCAGAAGGTATTTAAGGTCGAAGGTTTTAGTTTTAAGAAAAGAAGAAAATATTTCGGCGCAGTTTAATTTTGAAAGTTCTTTTCCATATTTGGCAGGGGTGTCAACTCATTTTTATATAAGATTTACTTTTGTCACTAAAAATTCTCCGCGATCTATCTGTTTCTAAATTTTAGGCGCAAAACAAATTCTTTATTAAAATATAAATTATTGGCGATCAACGCTATTGACACCCCGGATATAGGAGAAACTGGTACATTTGAATTACAATTAGTTCAAATATATGACTTGTGTAATAAGTTTTAAATGTTCTTATTAGTTTTGTGTTTCGTGAACTGATTTCGTTTTTGGTGGTAGAGAAATTACGTTAATATTAGCATGATACCAATCTATGGAATGATCAAAATGAAAATAAATGAAATATCATTAGAAAAAGAAAACATATTCAAGGTGACAGAAAATTTTTAAAAATTATTAACAAACAAAATCCTTTCTGAAAATTTCTCAATCCATTTTTTAGTGGTCATACATTTCGTTTTGTGCAAACTATAAGAAACATATTCAGAATCTTAAATGCTTTCTAGGCCCTGAATACTGCCTGTCATATATTAAGAACATACAAAAGTAAATTCATTTTCAGTATATACACTTTCATCTTATGAAGTTACACGTCTTTTAAATGAACTTAACCCTTAAATGCCCAAGACTATTTTATTAAAATTTAGAATGTACAATTTAAACATTAATTTCTTCGAATACTAAAACTACAATTACGTCATTTATGACATTTCAAAATAGAATGAAGTTCACAAAATTAGTTTGCGTGGCAAATTTTGAATATTTACATAACCATAGATTTAAATACAAGGGGTATTTAAAGGTTAATAAAGATCTAAATTATAGTGTAGGTCTTTTTTTACTTTCATTTTGGTTTATTGTTCAAATTGTTAATTTTCGGAAGTAAAATTCTTTAGGAATGGATAATACCTTCACACTAAATTCCTTTTTTTAAATAACTTAAATACAAATCTGTATACAATGTAACAATATTGAAATTGTTATTCGACGCCGTTGGCATTCCGATTCAGAGTATGTGTAGACATATGCGCATCAACCAATTTCTTATTGTTTGTACTGCATCTCTTGATAAATAAGATGCACTGAGACAAAGGAATGATGCGCAAGTCTTGAAAGTCGATGCAACTTTCATTCTCATAAGTAAATAGTTTTCGTCAAAAAATTAGATAATCCTATTGCACCCTTAAGGTGCACGAACCTCAGGTTAAGAACCACTAAATAAAAATATTAACAACTAATAATATGGATTTTAATTTATATATTTGTAATAAAATTTGAAAAATTTTCAGAAATATTGATTTGTATCATTGGCATCGAATCAGAAATGAAAATTGAATAGAGTAGACAAGTTTTCATTTTTATTGGTGGATATTATAATTATTCGATATTAACGCAATTTAATTATAAAAATAATTTCATTTGTTTTAATGTATCATGTTAATCAGCTGTTCAGAAATTGAAATATTATTATTAATAAATTTAAAAGCACAATAAAGTAATATAAAATTACAAAATGAGCAGCGGTTCATTTCAGTGGGCATAAGACAAAGTAAAGTATTGAGGAATTATTTTATATCCAAAAAACAAGCAGGATTTCATACAAAATAATAAGCAGTCAATCCTTGAATAGAAATTGTGGGGAAATTACTAACTTTGTTCCAACTAGTTTACTATGAGGAGACAGCAATTAATACTTCTTCCATTTCTATGCAAGAGAAGGGAAAATATTTACTCAAATTCCTATATTTTCGAAATAACCTTGACCTATTCATCAATATATTCACACAAATATTCAAATGCCAAATTATCATATGATAAGCGGCACAGAAAAAGTAAATTTCTGCAAATTTCATGGAGATTTGCCAGTAAAAGTCTGTAAGAAATTACCGGCACAAAAAGTTGCCAATAATAGCATACTAATGTCTAAAGTTATCGATTCGGTGATATCCGGAATAAATGGCACTTTGGGCATAAAATCTCTCCACTGATTAGTAAAACAAAAATTTACTTTTATGAAAATATTTTTTTATAATTCGAATGTTTTATAATAATAATAATAATAATAATAACTAATAATAATAATAATAATAATAATAATAATAATAATAATAATAATAATAATAATAATAATAATAATAATAATAATAATAATAATAATAATAATAATAATAATAATAATAATAATAATAATAATAATAATAATAATAATAATAATAATAATAATTTACCACTACTGGAGTAGAGTTCATCATATAATGATTTATTGGTTCCCCAGAAGCCATCACAACGGTTAAAGAATTCCGGCGTCCCCCAACTGATATTATTGATTCATCTGAACATATTGGCACAAGATTATTAGGAATCATTGAACCATGACTAAGATTTTTTTCGCGTAACATAAATACACGGAAAGTGATAGTTCCTGGCGCCCATTGTCCAGGTGGTACCGATATAAGCTGACCTGCATGATTTACTATCAAAGTCCCGACATCATAAAATCCAAATTTCGAAGAAGGATCTATTTCAGCCACTTGAAAAAAAGTAAAATATATATATTCAAAATTCATTGATAATTAAATTTTACTAAAATTGCTGGTAACGTGAATTTTATCTAATTGGCCGCATCTTTGCACAATAGTTGAACCAAAATAAGCTTCTCCCCAAACACCGAATGTTGGGTTATTTCCTCCTACAACACCTGAGAATCCAGGAGCCATGTGAATGCCTAAATCGTAAAATTAAATATTATGATAATTGATGTTAGAAATTAGAAACCCTAGACAAAATTTACATTAGATACTGTGCGTTTATTGTTCTGGTTGTGCCATGCTATATTTATGCAGTAAAAATAGTGACTCCATAATGTTTTATTTTTTTATTCTGTTTAACTGAAACCTTTTAAAGGTTCCTAACATTGGCTTCATTTCCTGATATGATGTTGATTAATTAGAATTTCGATGATAAATATGTGACGTGATTTATAATTGTAAAAAATGACATTGGTCTTTTGCAAGGATGTTTGACTTCGATTTGGCTTATTTCAATCCAGTCAAATTTCCATATTTTGTTGAGTTTTTTTGAGTACAACAATAGTGGATTAGTTGATGTCAAATTTCTCGGTCAACATTCATGTTGTCATCTTCTTACATCCATAGCAAAAGGCCTTCATCGACAAAATCAAGTGGACGACATGTTTCTTCCTTAATTTTTCTAAGCTTTATAACAATTGAACTATTTTTGGACTCGTCTTTTCCCTAAGAAATTGTAAGATGGCGAAACGTTTCAATAACAATGTAATCATTCATGACATGATAAACAATCACATAACAATTATGAACATGATTATTGGCATGTATTCTAATTAAAAGGATGTATGGTATATTTTGTGAAAGAAAGATTGAAACAAAATACTAAATAACAAATATTTCGTTAATTTTGCTTTGAAATAAAACTTTGAATTAAAACTTTCCCATTTAGGCTTTATTAAACGGGTTGTGTAGTTTGTAGTTCTTGAACTTTTCATATTTCATCGAAATGTCCTCGACAGTTTAGGATTATGAAATTAAGTAATTAAACTTTTTATTTTTGTATCATTTTTCAATCTCGTCTTTGATTTTATAATAAGTACTGGTTATTACACATTTTTGCGAAATGAAAAAAGTAAAGATAATACCTCAATATTATAAAATGCAAATTGAACACGCATCCGTAAGATACGTTCATACGTTTGTTACTATAGCGTATCACACAGTAATCTGTTCGTATCTGATTTCAGTAAAATAAGTACAAATTATATTATTAAGTCCGTGACTGTATATATTATGAACCATTTGGCTAATATAATTTATAATTCAAATTTTCTTTGAAAAATGAAATGTTTATAATTTAGTTCTTACCAATTCTAAGTAAAAATCGATTCTCTGGATTTTTGGAATTATGCTCTTCGACTATGCGTTTCAACATTTCAGCTCCTCGCAATAAACTTGTCATTAACCGGCTTCGATCAACGGAACTCTTGAAGAAATCATCAACACATCATTATGGAAAATGATCTATATTCTGATTTACCTCGATTGGATGATCGGGATCAATACCAACAGCATACCATGCCGTTTCACCAGCAGTCCGAATCTTTGTGATTCCCTCATAATCAGAACTCTCCATCACCTGAAATTATGATTTCCGTCAGCTTTTGTATTAAATGAAAGTCGTTTGACCAACATCATCAAATGTTATCAATAATTGATTCAGAACTCTGATATTTGTGGCTACGTCACTCGGTTCCTTGACACCAACTGGACACCAAGAAGGAATGGAAACACTGAGCACTCCAATCGTTTTATATTCACAGCTGAATAAATTCTGGAAACAAAAATTAATGTTCCGAGTAATAAATTTCAGGTTTTCATATTATTAAATTATTTCTTTTATATTATTTATTTCCAATTTGAGATTCAAAAACATACAGGCTTCAATTGCACAAGATGGCAATACTCGTTTTATAACAAACCGCAAGAAAAGTTATGCTAATAACGTATTAACTCAATAATAATGTTTATTTGAAATGAAAAAGCAAAACGAACCATATAATTCCTGGAGGGATTAAAATAGTGTGACACTACAAATTTTGGCAGCAAAATATCGACCATTCTATCAACTGTAACTATTAATTTATGGTGTTCTTCCCGTTTTAGGTTCATCTAATCATAAACTGGGGTTAATTTAGTAAATTATTGTATATCCCAATACCTTCATTTGCCATTGGAAAACCAAACGCCGAAATGTATTCAAAATCCTACTTTTCCATAAAACAAGAATAGCGAAGAATATCTGAGAAACAATAGCCAAAATGTATTTTATTGGCACTCCGTCTGATCTAAAAAAAATTTGATCTTACAAATAATGATTATAATAATTTGACAAAATATTAAATAAAAACTTAATGCAATTATGAATTCTGGAAATAAAATATGATTTTTCATCAATAACGTGACATCCGCCTCAGCAAATTTAATATCAAAGAATTTCCCATATATTAATGGCTAGCTGTGAATTTGACGTCCGGATTTCGGAATTTAATTTCAAATCCCGCGCATTTAAGGGCCACAATTTTGTATTTTTAATAATTGTGATACTTTTAAATTGTCATATTTATATTTATTTGTCACACAGTACTCGGAATGATTAAATTGAAATAAAGTTATCTTTCACGGCAACGTCAAAAGAAATAATAAACTGCGGTTTTATTTGTCATTTATTGTCCAATAAGTACAGCCGAATCACAGTTATCACACACTGGGGGCATTGGTTTAAATTTTATAATAATTATTATTACGGACTAAATTTTATCATTTTTAACTTAAGGGCAAGAACACTGTTCATTACAAGAATCTGAATAATAAACAAAACTCAGGTTTTGATCAATGCGATGTAATATAAGCATTTGGAAAGAAACGCGCATGTGTTAGCTGTGATGTAATTATATTGGTATATTTAATTTTCCTGACCCCTATATTATGTTATGCTAACCTTTATAATTAATGTATATGATGCCTGCATGTTTGATTGATTATCTTGGTTCTTATCATAATACATTAGCTATGTTATTTCTTATACTGTTCGGTATGTTGGGTTAAAGTCAAAATTTAAACAAACAATTTTAAATGTTTTAAAATCAAATTTTCAGGCTTCAGATGCCAAGTACTAGTAAAGATCGAGATAAGGAAGTAAAATCATTGCCGGCAACAAGAAAAGACAGCTTAAACAAAAAAGAGAACTCCTAATTAAGTCACAATCGGGCTCATTCTTATTGAGGCATTGAAACTAAAAAATTTATAAATGGATTTTTATATGATTGTAATAAATTATTGATAAAAATAGACTATCTGTAAAAAAGCTGTTACCTGTATGTCTTACTGAATTCTATGAATATGAATTTATGTGTGCCAAATATGATTACGCACGTACAAGCCGCAGTAATGAGCACTATGGCCATTTTAAATGTTTCTGGGAGGGCCAGCATTACAATCAAAGGCAGTGTAACCCAAATTGTGGAATATGGAATATACACAGGTAACGGACATTGTAAATGTGAATCTGCTGGAAATTGAGACGAATCCGGTTGTTGTTTTAATGTTGAGTTGATCTGGGGAGAATTGATACAACAAAACTAAAATTGATTAATATATAATCATTATCATATTTATTATTATTTTACTTGGAATATTGACAATATTTAGTTTATCGATTATATCGATTGTATACAGAAAAATAAGAATTTTCTTTATAAAAAGCTTATTAAATAATATTTATGGAACAATTCAATTTCCGTTTTTAAAACAAACTTTTGAGTAGCAACATCAATTTGTTTGGTACTTCCGTGTTATCTTACCCACAAAAATTAAATTAAAAAAGAACACATAATTATTATATTTATTTTCTAAACTCAGCAAATGTTTGTAAAGAGTTTGTAAATGGTCATCCAGGTGGCCAGAAAACCACAATATCGTTGAGAATAGTGTCGAACACATCGGCACTGTTGCTTAGAACACGTTTAGCACCACATAAACTCACATAATCACATAAATCACAGATAGCCTTAATAAATTCACGTTCAATAATGTTCAATAACGTCATCAATAATGTATTCTCTCATTTTTTATATTGTTATTTTAATTGTATTTTATAATTTAATTTTTGGGGGTAAGATAACACGGAAGTACCATTTGTTTTTTTAAAATGAATTCTTTCAGGCAATATTTCAATTTAACATGTAATAAAGAAATTGTGTTAACAGAAAGGTATGGAGTTATAGGCAAATGAAATGCTTCATTATAAAGTTAAAAACAAGAGATAAAGAAAAATTGAATAAAAGAGATTAGCTAAATTTCGTATTTCAGTAGGATTGCCAGATTTTTACTACACCGCAACGGGACAATCACGGGAAACCGGGACGTCTGCTAACACTAAAATATTTTATATTAACATTATCACAATAATTGCAATTTTATTATTATTAAAAAAAACATAACTCGACTAAATTGTTTCTAGTAATATTTTTTTCTTGTAAAATTTCAAAATGTAAAAAAAATGAATAAATAATTATTAATCTCAATCAACAAATAACTAACAAGTAAAAACATAAGAAATGTTTCCGTTTTGCTCAGTTGAGTCAGGAGTTAACTTTATTATTTACGGTTCATTTGTTAACTTATATCTTACAGACAAAACATACGAATTAAAACTATTATAAAAACCGAGCAAATATATCCCTGTAAAACCATCGATCAAAAAAGTAAAATTGTAAAAGAAAAGCTCAAAAACGAAATGATTACTATACATGGACCGAACGTTTTCGATTTTTGTCATTTTTTTCCAAAAAACTTTAAACTAGAACGATGGAGCGTCCCAAAAACCTCTTTCGAGACACCGTAACAATGACTAACCGGGACGTCTGGCAACGCTATATTTTACAGAACATAACCTATTTTAGGTTGAAAATTTTAATTAATAAAAACCTCACAAAAAGCTTACATAATTATTTTGAATTATGTTTTAATATATAATTATGCAACCGACAAGTTATTATAAAGTATTCCACATATTCTGATACTAATTTATGAATCGATGAAAGAATTGTACTTTCCATAAGAAAACTGACAATGAAACAGTACGAACCTTCAAAAGAACCAGAGTCAGAGTAAAACTGTTTTATTATTGTAGACTGAATTAATTTAGATATTAATGAATCACTGGAAATGAAAGTTTTGGACCGATTTTATTAATAAAGGATATTGTTTATTTACCGATAATTAACATGACTTAAACTTTGCAAAATTATATCAGAACAAAGCATGAGAAATTAGAACACCAAAAAAAGGAAAGTCCTCCAAAATTTAAAAAAAAGTGTTTTTATTATCATTATCTCTTTTGTAACTTCGGTTTGAAAATTGATTACTGAGATTTTAAAAATATTGTATAGATGAAATTCATGAAATATTTGTAGAGTTTTGTAAATCACATGTATTTCATCCTAATATATAAAAATAGTTAACATACATGGAGATGAATTTAATTATAAGAAACCACCACTCAAACATTCGTTTTACGATATATTTTCGACAGTTTTCATTAGGTAGGATAGAATATCTAGAAATTACAGATTTTTGAACAAATTCATTAATTATATTCTTTTTTAATAAAAAAAATTTTTTTTTAATTATAAAATTATCCTACGGATCCATGTTTGAGAAAATCTGGTGTAATTTGATTGGTATATGTGAGTTAGATAAGTTAAATAAATTAAATAGTGAGTGCAAGGATGATGAGACTACATTTGTGTTGGTATTGCCGTACTCAGAAGGTTTTACAGATTATAAAAGCAAGCAGATAGGTCATTTAAATTATAAGATTTTTTCAAATTAATGTAAAGTACGCAATATGTTTATCGATAAATCTAAAATTCCTGATTTCTTATATCAATCTACTTATATCAATCTCTATTCTTTATTTTAAAAAAATGATATAATTAATAAATTTGATCAAAAAATTTATAATTTCTATAGTTATTCTATCCTACTAGATGATTTCGGGAAAACTGCCGAAATATATCGTAATACGAATGTTTGGGTGGCGCTTTCTTATAAATATTATTAAAAAAACATCATAAATATTGAATAAATTCCTGAAACGTTTGTAGTGTTTTGTACCTAATGTGTATTTCATCATCATAATATATAATTTTTAAAATATTAATCATTGCGCAATAATATATTTATAATGGGCAATGAGGTCTCTGAATGATACAGTATTGTGTAATAAACTTGTGAGTTATGGACTCGCAAATACCTATACAAGACAAGATTTGATTCGCAACTGTAGTGATAAGAAGAATATCTAACTTCAAAAAAATATTTTTTTTACTTAACGAATCTCAATTAAGTAATAATAAATAAACAAAAATATGTCAATATTGACGAATGATACTTACAGAGTTGGAGACGATAAGGGTGAAAATTCCCAAACTCGTGATGACAAGAAGTACCACTGAACATAAATGAGACCTGACAATGTGTCCGGAAATGAATTTCATTTTGATAAGAAGGATAAGCAGGAGTAATAGACCTATCCACATGAAAACCACCAAAAACATCAATAAAAGCATCACAGTTTTGGCTAGCATAAGAGCATGTAGGCTAGTGATAAATAGAACCGTGGACAAAGATATTAATAATGCAAATCCAATATATTTCTCTGATTGGTTTTGAAACTAAATCAAATAAATAATTTCTTTAACTGGAAAATAATGGCAACTTTTAATTCCACAGTCGGATCTAAAAATGTATTCCTAACTCTAGATATGGATAAATCTATTTCTGAGGTTTTTTTCAATGAAATATCATCTTCATCTATTTGATAACTTCCAATAAGGCTCTGTGTAAATTGACTTTTTAAGGTAGACTTCCATGATGCACTAAATAGTGCAAATTCGTTGATATATTATTACTAACAATGTGTAATAATAACCTGCTTTTCGTGGTTCCATGAAATATTGGAGAACCAGTAACATTATGTATATTGGAACTGACTATTGCTCCTCCAATATCCAATAACAACCGGTCGTCGTCTGGAGATGAAAGCAAGAAACTATCATCCGTGAGAAAGTAATATGGTATGTTAGCATTAAATTTCGCAGTCTGCGCCAATTTAGAAAACGCCGATGTTTTAGTAATTGTTTGATTTGTTGATGAGGACAACGAATCCGATTGTCCACTTCGAGAATTATGACCCTCACAGCCTTTTTCATTGGTATCACTGTAATCCAGAGATTTATGGGTATGTGATTGTGAATAACTATTTTGATTCATCTTTTGAGAATATTTCCCACTTTCATTTCCATCCAATAAATTAGTCAACAACGGATATGCTTTATAAATTTTGGTAATTGTTTCTTCGTGCTGGCTGTCAGATGTATCGGAAACGATCAAATCCGATGTGGCGAGAATTGAATTCTATAAAAATGCAAATATTTAGAATGGATAGAAGTAAAGAAATATTTTATAAAAATAACAATTAAATTTATTCACATTTCACCATATATATAAAATTATTTGTACTATAGGTAAAAATGAAAATTCGTCAGTTACAAAGTAAACACGTGGAATTGTATTTAATCCTGTCTAGCAAGAAATGTGCGTCAGACAAAATACTGTGGAAAATCAGTACCCCAACAATCAAAATTGACGAAAGTAAAAAATTAACAAAGCTAGTAATAAGTGAAATTTCTATAAAATATTTAAGACCATGGCCAAATAAAAAGCCTCTGTGGAAAGTCAGTTTAGGAGCCTTAAGTTAGACGAAGAAGTTTTTGACCGTTCTTTGCACCTGAAAATCGTGGTAAAATGCAAATGTTATGTATTAAAAATGTAATGTTTTTGAAATACAAAGAAATATTATTCACTAGACTGATCCAAGCCGTTTTTATTTATTTCTATCAATGGAGTACTTCATTAATAACAAAGATTTAGCTGATACCGATTAGTTTTAATGCCATCTTCATTTGATGTTCTCAATACATATAATAAAATATATTTTATTAAAGGAAATAAGAATTCAATTTCTTTACAATCTAATATTTGAACGACAACGGGGAAACATTGTAAATTGCAAAATGCTAATGATGCTAGTGGAAAGTTTAATAATTTGGGATTGGCTCGCTAAACGGTTCTTGGAACTCAGAAAAAATTCAACAAGTTGTTCGAAATCATTTATTACAATTTGGTATTTCGTTTGATACAGACATTGTCGCTTGTACTACAGATGGTGCTGCTGTTAATGTAAAATTTGGTGGAGAAAGTCCTACAGAATTTCAACTATGCCTTGCTCGTGGCGCTTATCTTGCTGTTATGGATGTAATTTGTGATAAAGGAGATTCCGAAGAACAGTTTTGTGGAGCTGATATTAGTAGTGAAAAATCAGAAGAGAATGATGATTGGTTCATTGAAAATGACGAAAATGATATTGTTTGTTCCCAAACAAGAAACCTTAATCCAAATCGTCATCAAAATCTTGAGTCACTAAGAAAAGTAGTGAATTTTTTTTGAAATTCTACTGTTAGAAATAATATATTACAAGGTCATGTAAAGAAAATGCATAATCACGAACTTGAATTACTTTTGGACTGTAATATTCGATGGAACTCAATCGTTCCAATGATTGAAAAAGCTGTTCACTTAAAAGAATTCATTTTTGATAGTTCAAAAGATTTATGCACTTTATATTTATTTAATGCTGTAGATTTTGAGTTATTGAAAAAATAAAAATTAGATTGTCCGATTCTTCTTTAAATGCTTTAACCTTTTTAAAATTTCATTACTTAAATAATAAAAATAATTAAAGTATTTTCATTTTCAATAAAAAAAATTTAAATCGAATTTGTATCTATTTTCATTTATTTTTTAACTATATTTTTTAGGAAACCGCATGAACCGCATGAACCACGGTTATCAATTCTCACAAAACCGAAAACCGCGGTTTCAAATTATGCGGTTTATCAGAAACCCTAATTGTGGCATATAATATTCGTTTAAAAATATAAATTAATAAATTTTTTCTTCATCTCTTAAATTTTACCACTCAAACTAACTTGTTTTACATGTTTTGGCCGAAGATAGTAAGTGTCCATTCTATTTGAATCTCCCGATGAAGACATAGACATTGATATTAATGGAAGATCTAATCTAGGGCCAAGATCTCCTTTATACCCTTCTGGTAATTGATCATATGTAGATTTCGATACCATCACTTTTCTATTATTATTATGCCAATAAATCAAATTTCAGCAAACAATGAATACCCAGGTGCTGCAATTCCAAGCATAAATCGTAGTACTCGAACATCATCTCCAAGAAGATCGAAAACCATTCGAGAATTGCCTAACACTGCACCATATGTAACACCAGTATGAACTACTGTTCGGACATCCAGCATCACCTCAGCACTGTCACAAAGTTGTCTAAATTTACAGTAACAATTTATTCAAAGTGATTTCATCGTGATTCTTAATATGGATATTTCAAAGTAACATATTGCTAATTTCAATATGAGTATATTAACAACGAAAATTTGTATAATAACACATACAATACATTTATTTTAACTCCTTGATGTTAAACTAGGTTGACACTTTTAACCTATTCAGATCTTTTTGGAAGGTAGGTCGTGCAGAATATAATAAAGCATTATTTTAACGATTTTATGTGAAATTCGTCAATTAGACATGTTGGTAGTTCCAGTGTTAAATGTCTAATTACGTGAATAAATATAAAACATCCATGAACAATAGCAAATGTAAAGTTCTAAAACGGAGAGTATTTAAAATACAAAACATTTTGCTCGACAAATGGTTCGTCAATGACAAACTAACCCGACCATTACAAAGTTTAAAAAGATTTTTTTCATTATTAAATAAATTTGATTTCAAATCTCTTAAATAACCATGACACTGATTTATTAATTAGAAAGAATCACTCAAATATTCGTTTCATGAGCAATATAGAATATTTAATTTATTTATTTAATAAATTAATTAAATATTTTTGTTATATATTTTTATATATTCTTGTTATCGAATAAAATATTAATTCTCGATTTATTTTTATTTGCTACAATTGCATGGTGCTTCCATTTATTCTTCATGTTCTGCATTTTGAATTAATTGTAACTCTAATTTTTTCAACATTTAAACAAAAATATTTAATTAAATAAATATTCTGTATTGCGCAGGCACTACACATGATATATATCGACAGTCTTATTTAATTTAAATAATAAAATATTTTACAAAATTAAACTATTTTTTATAAAAAATGTATTTAAAATTGTTTTTAATATTTTATTACCGCGGTTTTCGGCTTTTAGTTTCCCAAAAATCGCTGTTTTCGGTTCGGTTTTCGGTTTTTAGAAGATTTTGTCAATTTTTTAATATATTAATGTATAAATGGAAACTAAGCGGTTCTAAAGATATTAAGATATTATAAGTATATTAAGTATATTCAACATTATAGACCGAAGGCTTTGACCCATATTACTGAACACAATAAGGACTGAGAGAGTAAAATAGATGTCTGATTTTAAAATTTTATTAAAAAATTTCGATAATTATTGGGAACGTGTAATTTGTGAGGCGTTATTGATAAAGTTATTGAATCCAAAAATTAATGTGCAGAATGCAGTGAATAATTGTGTTTTAAATGTTTTTAAATAATTTTTTGTATATTGTACGTATTGATTGCTGCTTGTGAAATTAATTAATTAATTAATTTTTTTAAAAATAATATATAATTTTAATTATGATTTTTAAAAAATGAAATGTTTTTATTAAATAATAAAAAAATAATTTTTTTTAATAAATAAATTTGTTTAAAATCCTTAATTTATATAGTTATTATATCCCACCTGATGATGACAGGATAACTGTCGAAATATATTGTGAAAAGAATGTTTGATTGGTGTTATCTTATAATTAAATATAAATTAATTAAAAATTCAAAAGAATTTTTTACCTAATAATTTTCTAAATGTTTTAAAGGAAATTTTTAATGAATGATTTATAGTTTTCTAATTGAATGCACAAAATGAATCAACCAACTATAAATAGGTTAATTATGTCACAAAAGTATATTAAATCCAAAATGTTGACGACATTCTAACGCAATTGCTCAATAAATTCTTCAATTGTTCGTTTTTAATGTATCAATCTATGTGATGTGCAAATTATATTTTATACATATACAAATATGAATATATTTCATTTTGAGAATACGTGAAACTAGGTAAAGAATTTCTTCTTATTATAAAAAGAATATATACAGTGCGCGCCGTTTCAATTAGGGCAAATCAATTTTTTCAATATTTATAAAATATATTTTTTATTTTTGCCTCCTAAATAGATAATTCAATAACTTTATTAAGTTAAAATGTAATACGATGTACATGTACGATGTACTAAATAGTGAAAAATTTGGTTTGCTCCAAGTAGAATGTCGCAGAATTTGCACAGACATATACACCCAACTCTTTTTTTACACGGTAGATACGTTCCAACGAAAATCGTGTAAAAAAAGACATGTTAACCATAGTAAACCATAGTACACATACACAGCCCTGGATTTACAAATAGACACACTAGGCACATGCCTAGGACGGCAAATTTAAGGGGCGGCAAAAAATTAGCATGTAACCGATAAATAAAATTCAAATTTTTAAAAAAATAACTTTTCGTATAGAAAATGTTTATATAATGTCAATTCTTCATTTTAAACAGCTTTTACAGAAAAGTGATATATCTGAACATGAAAGAAGCATCGCAAATAAGTTCAATTTTTTATTTATAAAAGAATATAATAACGTTTTTCGAAATTTGGAAATCATCTTCAGAATTTATCTGTCACTACCAATAACAAATTGTTCTGCTGAAAGATCCTTTTCTTGTTTAAAAAGAATAAAAAGCTATCTTCGTTCACAAATGAAAGAAACAAAATTAAATGACATTTCGATCATGCACGAAGTTTTAGAGTAAATTGAGTTTGAAGAGATAATTAATACAGTTGTAAATCAAAAAATTAGAAAGAAAATATAAATAAATGAAAATCATTAAATAATACGTTCTTGTTATTTAAATTCAAATTACACTAAAATTATTATAAAGTGCCTAGGAGCGGCACACACATTTATATATATACACATTTATATCCATTTATATCCATTTATAAAAAAAGTTCTTTTAATAATAATAATAATAATAACTTGATAGTATGGTGAATTCTAAATGCTAATTCGGTACAAGACTTGGCATGATCAACTCTTGTTTCTGGATAACCAGCGAGACTTAGATAATCATCCGGATGCACTCGTACTTGATAGCAGCCTAATTCCTAAATAATATTAAACATTTCACATTGTACATTCAAAGAAATTACTTGGCCAAGCATATCAAATCGAGAGAAAAGTTCATTCATTAATTTCACAGCATCAGATGAAAACGAAATTCCATTTCCATCTCCTCTGGCTCCTCTACTCAAACCGCATATCTCGACATTAATAAAACTAAATGAATTCTATTTTAAACATATATTGGGAATAAGTCAGAATAAAATTTTAATAAATCAATATTTCTTTAAAAATTAAAATAATTCCATCTAATGTTCATATTTGGCATTAAATTTTTAGCTACCAATGAAAATTCCTGAGTTATATCTATATATATAGACAAAAAATATTGTTAAATATTTAAATATTATTGTTATTCAATACAATTATTCTGTGTATTACTGAGAATACAAATTGTCTTTTAAAATCTCGAATGGTAATTTTTGTAAAATTTTTTATATAAATAATTCAATTAACAATTCCGTTTTATGGCCCGCTCGATCTCTGTTCCCTTTGCTGGTGCACCTGTTGCGCCTGCCTAGTTATGGTACTGTGTATATACACCGTCGTTATTTGGGAGCGTAGAAAGACGACGCAAATCGAAATCATTTATCGTATGTGTTTATATCAGTTTTTCATTAATTGGTATCCTGTAGTAAATTTCATCAAACAAACCAAATTTTATTAATAAAAACATGTTTTATATCATAAGTGTATGAATATCAACGAAAACTTTAATTCACTATAAAGTAAAACAGTACATTAAATAAAAAAACTTAAAAAATTATTAAATTAAAACAAAAGTTCACTAAATTCATAAAAATTTTAAACTTAAACACCTCACATTAAATAAAACAACATAAAAATTTATAAATTAAAACAACAAAAATTCAATAAATTTCACAGAAAGTATAATTTTTAAAATAGCATGCCTTTTTTATTCTGAACTTTATGATTCTATATCGATAGTCATTTCTGTTGGCTATTTCTGTTAAAATTAATTAACGACGCAACTTCGAAAACAACGCAACTTCGAAAACAACGCAAATCGAGGTTTAGGTGTATATATATATATATATATATATATATATATATATATATATATATATATATATATATATATATATATATATATATATATATATATATATATATATATATATATATATATATATATATATATATATATATATATATATATATATATATATATATATATATATATATATATATATATATATATATATATATATAATAATTAAGTCGATTTTTTTCTTTTCCTTAATCAATGACAATAAATTTGTGTTAATTTTTCAATTTTATTTATCAAATGTAATCGGAGAAGGAAAGAAAACGCTGAGTTGGTAGCCATATTAAATTGTTTACTAATATTACATATAATAACTTTTTTTATAAAAATTTATCGAATAATTTCCTAAAAATTAAAGTCTGACGCTTTGCCATACGTAAAATCAAATTACTTGAGATACATTTGAATATGATCGACATAAATAAAACGAAAAAATAATAAAAGCCCCATTTTGTTGTATGATCAATTTAATATTTACTTACCTGACATTACGAAGATGAACAACTGAAGGTAAATGTCCATGTAGTTCTCTTAACATTATGCTCTGTTTTAACTCGGCCAAAATAGGCATTGGCACGACACATGACAGCAACCGATCCTACAAATAAATATATATTTTATATAATTTTATATATTTTTGATATATTTAATAGGTTTAGTGACAGCTAACTAAATTAGGAATATCAGTACCATGTCAAATTAAATAATGCTGAAAACATTCAAAGGCTTAATCACATCCCTACGGGAATTTCATAATCTATTAATAATGAAATTATTATTCTTGCCAACAGGTTTCAACAAAATACAATGCAAAATGATAAAAAATAATGTTCGCTGAAATGTTGAGAATTTACAAGCGCAATAAGCTTGAGAAAGTCCGCAAAATAGAACTTTATTCAAAATATGTTATTTTTTTAACAAGTTTTCTTAGTGGTATCAATGGGACATTTTATATTGTTTGTATTATTATTAAATTCTAAACTATACAACTAAATATCTGTTTGGCTAGAGAGTTAAATTTAGCATAACCAAATCACTAACTCAAATTTACTTAATATTTTAATTTTGGTGGCCCTTATTTTTACGTTTTAACGCATTCACTGAGAAGGCGGTTTTCTTAAATCTAAAGATTTTTATTTTATATGAAAAATACTGCAATAATAAAGCATAAAAACACTTATAAAGTATTTAAAAAGTAGTATAAGGTAAATTTTGACACTTTTATGTAATTCGAGATATATGTAATTGGTCTAATTATATAAAATTTTATTTGGATATGCCAACCTCGAGATAACTCGTAGCTTATTTTTACATAGTATTTTATTTGATTTCAAAATAAATAAACTGAAATGTAATGAAAAAAAAAATTGATAAAAATAAATAAAAACATAACGTAACAAAATAAAATTTAACTGTTTTAGAGATTCTTTGTATATAAATTAATTTCGATGATAAATTTTAAAACCGTTATTCACGCAAAGAGCTGGTTTTCAGGCACACTGTACAAATATACCTCGTTTCTTTTCTTTTTTTTGATATATTACAAACACGACATGGCTTAGCATGATTAATTTTCTTTTCCGTGGTGGAATTGATTCAAAGTAGTGAAACATCTTTAAGTCTGCTGAGAGGATCAAGGTTCACCAGCTAAGTGTTCAATCACTTTTTTCTCTGAATTGTAATTTTGTCTGTTTTTTTCGCGAAGGATTTTTTTGGATGTAAAGTAGCCAAGCATTATGCATAAAAATTTCGAAAAACTTAGCCCCATATGAAGTAATAACCCAACCAATTGACGATGTAATATTTTCACTATGTTTCGATATACGAATTCGTTTAGTTAGAATATTTTCAATATCATTGTCAGAACTACTATCTTCATCGTCATTATCAAACAAATATTCATCTTTATCAGCAGAAAAATCGTTGTTACTGGATAATTCAATAGCTTCAAACTATTTTTCTATTTATTCGTCCTCCATTTTATCAAAAAAAATCTTATTTAAAAAACACTATTAAATTAAAACAAAAAACAACCTTTAAACTAAACAACTTGAGCATGACTAAAAATTTAACTTCAATAAAGAACTATTTTGGGGGAATACCCGATATAATAAAATTGACCGATGGTCAAAACAATTCTTTTTTGGAAAAGGCATTTTCTCTCTATGCCAAAATAACACTATAAAGTTAATTCAATAAGCCATATCAAAATTAAGCTTAGTATAATAGAATAGTTTTGGCTAAGAGTTATCTCGTAGTTGGACTATTTGGTAAGGTCTTCAACCACGTGATAACTCGTAGTTGGCAGCGAATGTGTTAATTTCCGTCTAAATTAATATAATTATTTTTTTCTTATTAAACATGATCTCAAAATATGCTTATATGGAATGAATAAATTGTGAGAATGATATATTGGACCTAAATCACTTTCAATATTTGATCTGGCAAAACACCTCGCATTGAATAAACAATGAACGGTTTGTTTTTCAAAGAATCTCATAAATAATTTACCTTTTTTGAGTTTTAATAATGACTACCGCCTGAGAAACTGTTAATTTTTCAAATTTTTATTCCACGTTTTTAACAAGAATTTTAACAATATTTTGCATAAGCTTCCTAATAACCTTTAAATTATCTTGTGGCATTGTGACTTCGAGTCCTATAGTCAAAATAATACATTATAAAGTATAGTCTTTGAAACAATGGTTTAAAGTTTCAACAATTTTGTTCACCACAAATTTTTTAATATTGGTTCTTAGATTACTACATTGACCCTTCCAGCTGCATCAACATTAACATAACTCGATTCTCGAATTTACTCAAATTATCTTGAACACAAATTCTACCAATATATACTCATATAATTTTGCTTCCATATTATTAACAAGGGTTATAAATCTTTCTATCTGTCTGCCTACTTTTCTAATTTATTTTTCTTGGACTTCATCTTGTTTATACCAATGTTTTGAAGAGTAAACACATTTAAAGTTTCAGTTTTACCTGTACTTGGGTAGACCTGGGCAGTAACACCATATTTCATAAAAGCTAATAAAACATATCTCTGTTAAATTGCTTATAGGTTTTCAAAAAAAGTCTCTAAGTAAATCTGAAGATTGTTATTTAATTTAAAGATTCAAATTCAAAAAAGTTTCTACATAATGAATATTCTAAAATTTACATTTGTCAATAATCCAATCACATATTTAAACAACCGTTTCATCAAAGCAAATCGAAAATTCCAAATCCTAATCTTTGTAATCTGTAAAAAACGATTCTCCCAATTTATATTTGTTTAATGAACATCAAGAGCAACTATCATCCAAAACAATTTTTGGGATTTCATAATTTCGACGAAGCATAATGAAAAGCCAACAATCAAATAAAATGTTTTAAAATGAAAGAAACTTTTGACAATTGACAAATATTTGCTAATAAGTATGACGAAATAGATTTCCTATGCTTTTGGGCATTCAGTTATTTGTGATGATCTAACACTGACAAAATGATTTATGTTTAGTTTGATACAAAACTATATTTATATTAAAAAACGCATTTGCATAATTTAGCAACTACACAATGAATAACCTAAAATATTTAAAAACAAAAATTAATCATAAAATAAAGATTTGTGTGTAAAATACACACTGTAAAATCCTTTATATTTTCGTTCAACTTTGATCTGTTTTTGTTTTCTTTTAACATTTCATTTATTTTTATTATGACTATAGATCAAAAGTATTTTCACAACTGTAATACAAATTTTCGGCACTGGTCTTATTAAGTGTTATTAAAATAATATTTGATAAAGGCCTGGGCGGAAAGTTTGTGTTACATGGAGTTTTTTCTTATCTATATGCTTAATAAAAATCAATAGGAATTATGTTGCATATTTTTTTCAATTTTAACTATATTTGGGGAGCCATAACATTCCTTAATTCAATAACCATATTGTTCAGATTTCTTTTCCTGTCAATATTTTCAGAGTAATTTACGTACGTATTCTAATGTTTATTATCAATTGGGAAATTGCATCAAATCAATATGGATAACAGTGTATATCATTATTTACAAACTGCAACCAACAGCGAGAAAATATTCATCCTCCTCACAGGCCGCAGATTCCCAATCTCGGATAAAGCCAGATTCAGTCTGATCCAATGAAAGAGCCATTCGAATTTTACTGGAGAATCTATTTATATATTTGGAGCGTCACAAATGTGATACAAAATAACCCAGTTAAACAGATGTTAATCTTATTAGATGGCATCATAATAAAGCATGGAATTTGTAGAATTAATATATCAAACAATAAATAGAGATGAGCTAATAAATTATTCATAAGCGAATTTTTTTTTAAATATCGTGAAAAATGAATATTCCAATTTTTGAACGGTTCAGCATTGACATGAAACAATAACCACCAAACGTAAGAATCTTACAGAAGTGACGCAACATTACACTGCAACCTAATTGGTCGAGACAATAATAAATAAAACTGGATATCATCTCCACTTATTTCTCTGACGAATTTCCCGCATGACCTTAGGTGACCCTAATTGCATTATATAGATAATTATTTCATTAATATTTTTTGTTATTAAGATTATTTTGATTTCTCTCTCCGATTTATTCGTTGATGTAATTGAACATGTAGTCAATTTCTAGAACTGAACACATACACGTACATTCTCCCGCTGGTAATACAAAGAGTTTCCGACAATCTAACCGCAAGATTCTTGATAATTTCAAAGCAAAATTAATATTAATGATTTAATCGTGACTACGGTGAGCTGGAGAGGATGAATCAGATTCTATTAGCGATCATCATTCTGTACTTTAAGATTTCGACTTAGGTATCATCTGTTTTCTTTGAAAACAAATGCAAGACAGCCAGTTTGCTGCAAGCATGATGAATCACAAGTTACATATGAATATGGATAATGTTTTCTACATTAGTATTTGATATGTTTCTTACATTAATTTCAGGAGTACACTTTTTAGTCAATTAGAGAGAAAAAAACATTCCATCATCGAATTCACTGATATATTAGACTTCCCATTTGGGACTATATTTATCATTTTCTTGAGTCGACGTAGAAGCTCAATTTCCTCATTCTAGTTAATATTGGATTTTTGGGTGATGGGACAGATTTTTGACAAGACAGACAAAATCGGTAAGTCTCTGGGGACGATTTCAAAAAGAAGGAAATGAATCAGAAAACAGTCAGTTATTTATCCTATTAGATGAAAATCGAAATCACAGAATAAGTCTGTTTCATATTCTGTTGAAAACTTAAGATCTTATTGGTTAAAGCTCCGTCACTAATTAATCTTATCGTTCATTTTGCTCATGTTGTATTTCACTTCTAAAAACATGTGGTGGAGCTATTATCCATAGTACCAATAACGACCAATGAATGAATCAAAGGTTGATATGATTCTCCATGATATTTGTTGGTATATCATTTTATACAGTAATCGTATAAAAACGATGTGTTTTATGAATATTACTAAGTGACACCCGAACAAATGCGCATAGTATACGGTTATCGCTTGAAACATAATCAAACTTAATCAAATGATAAAAACTCAAGCATTTAAGGATAATATTCACACAAGCATTGTAGAATGAAATGGTTTAATTTCAATATTCCAATCCTGTGTTATTGTGAAGAAAATTATTCAACTAAAATAAAATTTCAATAATTTGAATTTAAATTATAATCTTTCATGCGTAGCAAAATTATTATTTTCAGTGGCAATCAAAATTCCGAAATTGCTATTATCCATTACAAATCAAGATATCTCACCAGTTTTTCATTAGCCATTTTGTTTTCAACACAACTGTTAAGAAATTCTCGAGCGTAGAGAAAGGCATTTCGAAGCATTTTCTGTTGTAGATAACTAATAACGGAGCCTATTAATATCGAAGGAATAAATAATAGCCAGTTTCCACTTAGCTAAAATAGAAAAAATGACAATTTAACTTTTATTATTATTATTATTATTATTATTATTATTATTATTATTATTATTATTATTATTATTATTATTATTATTATTATTATTATTATTATAAGATAACGCCAATCAAACATTCTTTTCACGATATATTTCGACAGTTTTCCTGTCATCATCAGGTTGGATATAATAACTATATTAATTAAGTATTTGAAACAAATTTATTAATTTTATAAATTATAAAATTTTTTTTTATTATTTAATAATGTAACATTTCATTTTTTTAAAACCATAATTAAAATTATATATTATTTTTAAAATATTTTCAGTAAAAAGTTAATTGTTAATGAAGAAGGGTTATTCAAAATCCTTTTTATTAATTATGGTAAAAGAGACTGTTGACAAATTTATTAAAAATCCTAAGGATCCATGTTTGAGAAAATCTGGGTGTGATTTTGTTGAGGTGTGTGAGTCTGATGAGTTAAATAAATTAAATAGTGAGCAAGGATGATGAGCCTAAATTTGTGTTAGTATTGCCGTACTCAGAATGTTTTGAGGATTATAAAGTGAAGATAAGAAAGCAGTTAGGGAATTTAAACTATAGCATAATGTCAACTTCATGTAAAGTTCGCAATATGTTTATTAATAAGTCTAAATCTCCGGTCGAATTATGCTCCTATCTCGTTATTCAGTTTACATGTAATGGGTGTAATGCCACATACATTGGCGAGACTTCCCGTCATCTCTGTATTCGAGCTCGAGAAGATTATAGACCGAAGGCTTTGAATCATATTAGTGAACAAAATAAGGGCTGTCGAAAGTCTGCAACCCTCTAAAATAGAGACACAAAAGCAGAAAAATCATGCAATAATCAAACCGATTATCGAGACAATTATACTCTGCGGTCGACAAAATATAGGTTTGAGAGGAAAGAAGGATGCAGGAGCATTATTTTCAACTGAAGATTCCACTAATGATGGAAATTTTCGATCTTTGCTTCGATGGCGTGCTGAGTCAGACTGTAATTTAAGAAAATGATTGAAGCTCAAAAAAATGCATCATATTTGAGTCCAAAAATTCAAAAATAATCAATATAATTGAGAAAATTATTATCAAGTGTCGTACTTATAAGATTAGTCTATCAAAATACTTCTCAATTTTTGCTGATGAAACTTCTGACAGAGCAAATGTTGAACAATTAGCTATTGGCGTTCGTTATCTTGACACAAAAACATTGATCCCTAAGGAAGACTTTCTTAAATTTATAAGCTTGACCAATCAAACAGCAGCAAATATCTACAATGAAATACTCAAAGCATTTCAAGACATGAACATTGATATGTCATTTTGTGTGGGAAAAGGCTATGATGGTGCTGCAGTCATGTCAGAAGTACGATCTAGTGTGTCAAAACGCATAATTGATTTGCATTCGACAGCAATTTATGTTCATTGCTTTAGCCATTGAATCTATAATTCACAGAGTCTTGTGACATTAATTTAATTACAAACTGCAACGAGTTAATCCGCAACATCTACATTTTTTAACACACCAAAACGTCAAAATGTTCTTTCAAAGTGCATTCAGAAAAAATGTCAAGAAACCATGAAGAAAAAGTTGAGAAATTTTTGTCCAACAAAATTCATTGAACGACACCAAACCACGTCAACATTTATCGAACTTTTTGATGCTATTATCGGGGACTAAAAGAAATAAGCGAATGGAAAGATGGAAGTTCAAGTGAAGCAAGTGGTTATTTGAATTCAGTGCTCCAATTTTCGTTCGTTGTGTCACTTTTTACTGTTGACTTTACTTTAGGCAATACTGTTGGACTAAGTTGCTATTTTCAAGTTGAAATAAGCAGTTGAAATGTCTCAAAATATTATTGAATACTTCCAAACAATCGAAACAGAATCTTCGACGGCGTTTGTAGAAATCTTCTTCAAAGCAATGAATATTGCAGAAAGTTATGACATTCAAATTTCAAAACCAAAGAATTGTCAACGACCTCGAATTATTTATTCAACATCAGAGCCATCGGAATTTTACAAAGAATTGCTCTTCATTCCTTTGGTTGCAAGTTTCTCTTATGAGTTAAAGGAAAAGTTTCATAAACACACAAAAATTTTCAAAGGTTTTCAGTCAATTTTGTGCAGCTTAATTTTGAGTGAGAATGAGATTTCTATGCAAGTTGAACAATTTTTGACCTTCTATGGTTGCTTCTATGGAGGCCACGAGCAGTCAATTGAAAGCAGAAATCAATCTTTATTTTGTGCAATTGTTTTCTTTATTTGTGTTGTTTGCCAAAGGTTTTCTCAATGTCCAAGATTTATGTCCTATCTGTTAGATGCTATAACATTCAATTCTTCTGTCATCAAATAAATTACTACGACTAAATAACTCCAAAATTATATTTCATTAAATCTGCTTATATAAACAAATATTCTTGGGATATTTTCTTTTTAAAAATTTTAATTTCAACCAAATATCAACATACCATCAACATACCACATTCATACTTGAATTGCAATTTATTAAAAATTATTTTATTTCAAAATTAAAATCAAAATATTCATTTTAATTTTAAACCATTTTAAATCTAATATATTTCAAATAATTTAAGTTTCACTTTTAATTTTACATAGTTTTATTCATGAAATAATTTTTAATTTAATATTTTAATTTTAACTCCTCACACTATCTGAATTGGAAGACCGGTGCGTTTAAGTTCTTTCAGGATCTTGAAGTCGAGTATGTCACTGATGAATGGGATTCCCTAGATCTTTTTAAGGTAGAATTCAATCTTTCAATGTCATCACCTTGATATCCGTTTCTGTGTAGGATTTTATTGAAATTTGATTGCTGTTTTAAGTTCTCGTTTTCTTCAGTACATCGATTGGATATCCTTTGTTTCTCGTTTTTTATGACATTTACTTTCTGTAAGTATGGAAGCACTGATCTTTGGTGCATAAATATTTCTTTGCGAGCTGGTTTTTTGTGGAACCCGTATGTTGGAGTATTTTTTTCTATTTTAATTCTTAATCCAATAAATTGAGGGATCCATCTTCTTCTGGATATTCGATTTCAAACTTAATATCTCGGTAAGCCGCATTGAATGTATGAAATATTTCCTCCGCTTCTTTACTGCCTTTGGTCTTGATAAAGATATCATCTACATATCTTGAATAGAAACCGATGGGTTGTATGGTCCTCAATGTCTGTCGTTCAAGGTTATCCATAAAGATGATTGCTAACAATCTTGATATGCTAGAACCCATAGGCAGATCTTTAACTTGTTTATAGATATTTTGCTCAAATGTAAAATAGGTGTTCTCGAGGATAACAGTAAGAAGTTTGGTGATATTCTCAGTATTCATTTCATTTATTAACAAGTTGCTTTCTCTTAATTTGTTTTTTAAATATTGAATAGCATATTTTGGTTCGATAGATCTGTATAGTGATACGACATCAAGACTGAATGGAAATTTGAATTCTCTATGAGAAGTTGTGTTATTATTTAATTTTGTCATGAGGCAGTCACTGCTTTGAAGATGGTGTGGTATCGTGTCTAATAATAGTTTCAAGATCTTTGCAAGGAGCCAACTTGTTTTAGTTGTTGGTCCATTTGTGTTGGACACTATAGGTCTAATTTTTATAGCAGGGTTTGGTGACATGCGACTGACTCTCTTGTATGTTTCAATGTTGTCGAATATGTTCGTAGCCAGCTTCACAGTAACGACTTTTTTCTATAATGCAAAATTCTCCCTCCTTGTCACTTGGTAAATAAACGTATGGTTTCTTTTTAAGGGATTTTAATATTGCTTGTTCATCTTTCGTTAGGTTTGAGTGATATGGTTTTCTTTTTTCCTTCTCAACAATCTCCATGATTTTGCGGCAAACCTTTGAAAGTGTTGAATCTAATTCTGCATCAGGCTTTGGTTGGTAGAGTTTATCTAAGCTTATGTTTACTGAGAGCTTTTCTTCGTTATTTTCATTTTCATGAGGTATTATATTGTTCCATTTGATCTGGTACGCAATGTGACAAAGAGCTGTTTTGAAATTGAGGATGGCTGCTTCATCTATTTCTCTTTTTATACTGAACTTTGGTCCTAGTGAAAGTAATCCGTTTTCACATTCGGATAGACAATTTGTGAGGTCGGTTACAAATTCTTAGTTTTCTCTATTCACTGTAATGCTTTCGTTTCCGTCCAGTGTTTTATTGTTCGTACAAAGGCCTGCTTTGAGCTCCTTTTTTCTCAAAAGGTGTTTGATTCTTTTGTCAAATCGCTGGGAATAATGTGCTTCTGCTGTCATGAAAGCTTGTCTTTGTACCTCGTAGATCAATTCTTTTGTGTGGTTATTCAAATACGTTTTCAAAATGTTTTCTTGATTCTTGAACAACAACAAAAGAATCAAGAAAACATTTTGAAAACGTATTTGAATATTTTAGCTAAGTGGAAACTGGCTACTATTTATTCCTTCGATATTAATTGGACTATCTTAAAGTCGAAAATTTTTTCATTAAATAGATTATTCGCAGCAAAAGGCTGAAATTATCACTTTATTGTATTATTATTATTATTATTATTATTATTATTATTATTATTATTATTATTATTATTATTATTATTATTATTATTATTATTATTATTATTATTATTATTATTATTATTATTATTATTATTATTATTGAATAAATAGTTAAACATACATGGCAATGATTTAATTATAAGATAACGCCAATCAAACATTTTTTTCACGATTAATTTCGACAGTTTTCCTGTCATCATCAGGTGGGATATAATACTCATTAAATAAAGGATTTTAAACAAATTTAATTATATATAAAAATTTTTTATTTTATAAAAATATTATTTTTTAAAAACTTTAACATTTAAAATTTAATTTAATAATTTAAAAATTTAAAAATTTTTTATCAATTATTTAATTTAACACAACAATCAATACATACAATACACAAAAGCTTATTTAAAAACACTCAACACACAAGTATTTACAGCATTCTGCACATTAATTTTCGGATTCAATGATTTTATCAACAACGCCTCACAAATCACACGTTCCCAATAATTATCAAAGTTTTTAATAAAATTTTAAAATCAGACATACCTATTTTAATCTTACAGCCCTTATTGTGCTCACCAATATGGGTCAAAGACTTCGGTCTACAATGTTCTCGAGCTCGAATACAGAGATGACGGGAAGTCTCTCCAATGTATGTGGCATTACACCCATTACATGTAAACTGATAAACGAGATCGGAACACAATTCAACCTTGTTATGGAATGAAAATATTTCTGAACATCATATTTTGGATAGAACAGCATTTCGTGAACTTCTTGTATTTGCAACTTCAAAAATCAATTTTCTTTTCAATAATGAATGGTATCAACAAATAGATGGGGTTGCTATGGGTTCTCCTTTAGCACCAACGATGGCTTCAATTTTTTTTAACAAGCTTAGAAAAGAAAATTGCATCTTTCCAAGGTATGAAACCCACTGTTTATAAACGGTATGTGGATGATATATTTCTTATATTTGAAAATCAGAGGCATGTTGACCCGTTTTTGCATTATATGAACAGTCTACATAAAAACATTGTATTCACATGTGAAACGGAGAAAAAATCATCGCTTGCTTTCTTGGATTTGTTAATTCAACGCAAAGAGAAACACTATGAGACAGAGATTTATAGAAAACCAACTGATACTGGTCTCTATACTTCTTCCGAAAGTTTTTGTGAATTCAAGTATAAAAGAAATATGGTGAAGGGGTTGATTTATCGTGCATGGTCTTTGTCTTCTACTTTTAAAAATTCGGTAAAGAGTGTTGACGTGTTGGTTGAACTGTTGATGAAGAATGGTTATTCAAAATCCTTTTTAGTAATTATGGTGAAAGAGACTGTTGACAAATTTATTAAAAATCCTAAGGATCCATGTTTGAGAAAATTTGGGTGTGATCTTGTTGAGATGTGTGAGTCTGATGATTTAAAATCTGGGTGTGATTTTTGTTGAGGTGTGTGAGTCTGATGAGTTAAATAAATTAAATAGTGTGAGCAAGGATGATGAGCCTAAATTTGTGTTAGTATTGCCGTACTCAGAAGGTTTTAAGGATTATAAAGTGAAGATAAGAAAGCAGTTAGGGAATTTAAACTATAGGATAGTGTGAACTTCATGGAAAGTACGCAATATGTTTATTAATAAGTCAAAGACTCCGGTTGAATTGTGTTCCGATCTCGTTTATCAGTTTACATGTAATGGGTGTAATGCCACATACATTGGAGAGACTTCCCGTCATCTCTGTATTCGAGCTCGAGAACATTGTAGACCGAAGTCTTTGACCCATATTGGTGAGCACAATAAGGGCTGTAAGATTAAAATAGGTATGTCTGATTTTAAAATTTTATTAAAAAACTTCGATAATTATTGGGAACGTGTGATTTGTGAGGCGTTGTTGATAAAATCATTGAATCCGAAAATTAATGTGCAGAATGCTGTAAATACTTGTGTGTTGAGTGTTTTTAAATAAGCTTTTGTGTATTGTATGTATTGATTGTTGTGTTAAATTAAATAATTGATAAAAAATTTTTAAATTTTTAAATTATTAAATTAAATTTTAAATGTTAAAGTTTTTAAAAAATAATATTTTTATAAAATAAAAAATTTTATATATAATTAAATTTGTTTAAAATCCTTTATTTAATGAGTATTATATCCCACCTGATGATGACAGGAAAACTGTCGAAATTAATCGTGAAAAAAATGTTTGATTGGCGTTATCTTATTATTATTATTATTATTATTATTATTATTTTTATTATTATTATTATTATTATTATTATTATTATTATTATTATTATTATTATTATTATTATTATTATTATTATTATTATTATTATTATTATTAAACAAGATAAACAGAAAAAAAAGATTTTACGAATTGTTAATTATTTATCATATAAAATGATTCAAAGAATTGACTTATGATAATTGTAAACAATGTGATTAAATGAAAATTAAAGGAAAATAATATTCACTTACAGCTGCCCAATGCTTACTGGAAAACACCGGTTTTTTTGATAATACTATCAATAGAATACTAATAATCGAATGGCTCATACAGAGAAAGATTGTCAAAGCTAACAAAGTATAAAATGTAACCGGGTAAAAGCATGATATCGTTATGATTAACCAAATCGTTTCCCAAAGACCCACTGTTATGAAGGATTCTGAATCTGAATGATATCACATTATAAACAACGAACAATAAAATTAAATAATAAATATAAAATTCAAGATTAATATTTCTTTTACCTTCTACTGAGCACGAGAAATTATTTCCAGTAATCAGAAATTGCATTTATTAAAACAAACTGATAATATCATTTAGTTAATTATTGGTTTATTATTAAAAATATCAAATTATTTTTTCAAAATTTATTGTTGAGATAATTTAAATGAGTAGTTACTGAATGATTTAAAATCAGCCCATTTTAAAATATAATAGTTCGTCCGGCCCATGAAAACGTTTTTCCTTTCAATATGGCCGGGCGCGGAAACTGTTGACCACTCCTGAATTAACCCTAACCATTAATTAACTCCCCATTTGTTTTCAAAGTTACGAAAATTTACTTTTAGCTTTTAGAAAAGTCGATTGATTTAGTTTATATTTTCAACAAAATATATTCGATAACTGAGTGACATCAGTAAAACCAAAAAAATAAAATTATTTCGTTATTTATGGTGCAAAATTCTATTAGTGGAATTAAACGAAGGATAAAGTATAAATCACATAAAATTTAATTTTTTTCAAATGACCAAATTTCATTTATTTTAGATTTTAATATTGTATGTTTGCATATTGAAATATTGAATATTTTTAAAGCAGTTTTTTATGTTTTATCTCACTTTTAAAAATATAAAGAGATTAAATTTGTTGATTAAATAAAATAATAATAATAATAATAATAATAATAATAATAATAATAATAATAATAATAATATTATTATTATTATTATTATTATTATTATTATTATTATTAGTTAATTAACTAAATTTCCTTTGTAGTTGAAAATTAAAATAGTCTTCGATTTTTTCGAAATATTAAAAGCTACATAATTATAATTAGGAAATTATTTAATTTTATTTTTAGTTATAATAGGTGTGAAAATTAAAATTTAGTAATTTTTTTTGAAAATTTTTTGTGTCACCTAAAAATATTTCTGTGCACATGACCCACTTTGGGAAACACTCCGTTACATCATTATTGTTTCCATATATACCTTTTGACACAGATTAGGATGACAAACTGATGATGAGAATAATTTACTTGAAATATATTTAATTTGTTTGTCGTTATAGTATTTTTAATAGTATAATAATATAATAATAATAACAAAAGACTTTGTTTGAATTTTATTTATTTTTAATATTTCATTAATTAAATATAAATAAAGATCTTTTAATAGAAAATATTTATCAATCAACTGAGATCTAATAAACAATAGTTCAATGAATTATTCTCAAATATTTATTAAATTTGTTTAATGTTCTTGTGGTAACATTTTGATTATATTAAACGTTGTCTGTTTTGTAACTGACTACGTTAAATCATTTCCATATTTTAAATGTAGCATAAAACCTTCAAAGATGTTTACCTTATCAATGTGCACTAGCCATTACAAACTGTGCAAGCATTTGTAATTCGTATTGGGCTTACTACTTAAGAGTTTTATACGGAATCTGTGTGAAACCAGATTATCAAAATATTTATGATTAAACGAAATATTTCAAGTTTTCTTTAGTTAACATAATGAAATTATTTCAATTAAAACTATATAAATTAATCAATATGGAAAATAATTGAAGGACATTTTAAAAATTAAGTTATAAATTATTTAAATTAATACTTAAATAAACACGGTAAAGACTTTATTAATAAAAATTGCCATTCGTACATCTTTTTCACTTTATATTTCATTGGCATCACTATCATCATCAGGTTACCTACATACACGAGGGAGGAATAACTATACAACATTGATAATTTATAAACACATTATTTATTTTTATTTTTTAATCCGAAAATCAATGTGCAGAATGCGGTGAATACGTGTATGTTGAATGTTTTTAATTAAGTTTTTGAAGGATGTATATTGAATAATGGTTATATTAAAAAATAATTAAAATAATATTTTTTTAAAGAATTTTTTAAAACGGAAAATTAGTGTTTGTCTTAAAATAATTATTTAAAATGTTTAAATAATTTTTAAGCAATGTCTTAATAATTATTTTTGATTAAATTTTTTGAAAATAATTATTTAAAATTGTTATTTATAATTTAAAAAATTTATAAATTTAATAATTTGTTTATAAATTATCAATATTGTTTAGTTATTCATCCCTCATATATCTAGGTAACCTGACGATGATAGTGATGCTATCGAAATATATAGTGAAAAAGATGTACGAATGCAATATGTAAATTAAATTTTAAATTAACAAGATAAAATTCCATTTTAATAAAAACATAAATATATATTTTAAAATATAAATAAATAATTAAAAAAATGTTTACAAACTAAATAAAATATTTATGAGCTATCTAAGTTCATATATTCAAAGTCTAATCGCCTCAAATTAGCTTTAATAATTAGTTATAATGACTTCGTTATATATTTAACAAAATATTAAAGTTATTCACGATTTTTCTGTGATTCTCAGTGTAACGAAAGTTAAGAGTTAATTATAAATTTGTTAATATTTTATAGCTATTTTTTATTAATTTCTGAGTCAACATTTAACGAATGGACAAAAATTGTTATTTTCGCCTCCTTTTACTTGAAAACGATACAAATTAATGTATCATTGTAAAGATACAACTCCGGATGAGTATATTGATAATTTAGCTATACATCTAATACTTTTGGACAATATCTCCTGCGACAACATGTATAATAATGTTTCCACGTCGTTAACTATTAATAAACTGTAAAAGATAAATATAATTTACAAAACTTTTATAAAAATAGAACCCGGATTAATTCAAAATTTTTAACTCTGAACTTATAAAGATCATCCAATGTGTGTTAAAATATTAAACGTAATAGAATAAGGATCTGTCATACATTTATTATGATTACTAATTAGCCTCAACCCTGAAATTTCACACGTGGTACCCAACGGTTTGTACAAATAAAAAACAATCATTTTTACTCTTTCTATATTAACTTCGCTTGTTTGTATGTTTGTGGGTTACGCAAATTTTGTGAGCCCAAATTAACCTAACTAAGTAGATTCGTTGTCGAGAACACTGCATGCTATCAAAATTTCAGATCGATCCGATCACGGAAAGTGGGTTAATTTAAAAAATATTGATATGTCAAATCTAGTGTTATTTCCTTATTTCAATATATATTCTTATCTATTCATTAACTTCGGATTAAAGAGATAACGTAATTATATATAAAATATGTTTAAATTAAGAGAGCGAAATATATAGTTTCAAAAACCATGTTTTTTATGGTTGATTTTTAACTTTTTAATAATTAGAATGTAAATTAAAATTTTTATTCAGGATCAATCTTACTTGTTTCAACGTTCAGAATGATAAGAAAAAGATTTCAATTTGAAGTTTATGATTCAATTTCCATATTAAATATTATTTCCAATACTAAAACAGTGAAAGAAGGACTCGAAGATTATACGGCCTCAGCGAGGTCTGATAGTTTTAAGTCACTTGAAATTAAAAATCGAAGATTACCCTAAATTCACGCAGATAAGCCGCATTTATATATTTTTTAAAAATAACTTGATATTTTTTCTAAAAAAAATTGGATTTTTTTATCTGCGCAATTTTAGGGTAATTAGAAAAGAAATTTATTGTTCTCGGTTCTAATAATACTGCATTTAATAAGTTACTGGATTATTGTGTATCTGAGTTCAGTGCTTTGAGTAAAAAGTAAGAAAATCAAAATAATTAAAAAATATCCACAAATTCCTATCAGAGTTATAAAATCGAACGAATAATACCATTAGAATGAAATGAGAACGTCGAATATCAAGATCGAGAAAGCATGAAGAGATTATGGTACAGATGACAATTAAATAATTTATCGGTTATGAAATATCTCAGAAAATATTATGAGCTTTTAACAAAACACTAGAATTAAATAAAATTATTAGAAACATGGATTTGACTAAATATCTGAGAAATCGGTGATATATAATTAATGATAATAAATCGAATATTCGGTTGAATATGCAACAATTATCCCATTTCCCTAGGAATCTGTCACAAATTTCACTTAATAAATCAATATACTCAATTATCGAACAGGAAATGAAATTCAATTCAAATTTTAAATTAGAATTGATGACAAGAGAAAAATTATTTAATCTAGAAATTACTCTTGCAATAATAATAAAATAACATTTACTAAGAAAATAAATTATATCTCAAAGTTTGATAAGATATTTGTCAAATTCTTCATCCGATTTGTGAGCGATTAACCCAGTGATGGTGAACCTTTATGACTAGTTGGTCAAATAGTTTTATTTTCATTTAAATATGTATATAAATCTCATTATATTCGGATTAACATTTGTTACTTGCAATTTTATAATGAATTTTATAAAATAAGCATTAAAAAATTTTATTTTACGCTTCAATAAGCATTTTAGTCATCTTTCACATCAATTGTTCATTTATTTTTACTAATTAAAAGAAATATTTACATTATATAATAAATTGTAACATAAAATAGAACTGGCCCGCAATTAATCTTTCAATATTAGCTATTTAATTCCCAATAATTTATCAATTGGATTCCACGATATTACTGCTTAATTTTCGAACAAAATTTCATTCTGGTGATTTACAACTTTTGTATTTGTCAGTATTCGAAATGGACTGTTTGAAGTTTAGCGGCAAATTAAGACTCCATTCTTTTAGGCCGTGTTTGCAATGCAATTGACTCCGCAGCAAAATGTATCCACACAGCAAAATAAATTACAAAAGTCTGCTACTGAAGCAAGTTTCTTCGTAACAAAACGAATAGCTCAATGTAGAAAACCGTTTGCTGAAGGAGAAATTGTAAAAAATGTATGTTTGATGTTTAATATAACGTTCCCAGAACCTAAACATACATTTCAAAATATAAGCCTGTACCGGCAAACTATTGCCCGAAGAATATATGTAAAAGAAGAAGATAATTTAATGAGTAGTTACTGAATGATTTAAAATCAGCCCATTTTAAAATATAATAGTTCGTCCGGCCCATGAAAGGGTTTTTCCTTTCAATATGGCCGGGCGCTGAAACTGTTGACCACTCCTGAATTAACCCTAACCATTCTTTTATCTTCTTAATAAATATTATCAATGAATGAACTTAATGAACTTTGTACAAATACTACTAAGTTTATCTTCGGTCATTTCCCTTCAACAACTTTGATTTTCAATTAAAAATCGATTCAATAAAGTAGTTGTCAAAATATTTTTGCATTTCAATCGCTAGCCGCCATTGATGAAATCTTTTAAATTATCACTTTTATGAATTATTTATTCTATTATTAATAGTATGCTTATTAAAAGATCCTTGATGTTGGTGATTATAATAGACGAAAGATAAATTGAAATTTTTCGACATTTTAAAGGCTTAAAAATTATTACAAAACTTATATAACTGATAGTTTTATTCAATCTAAAAACTGACAAATTTGCCATTCTCTTAATAATGCAACTAGAGACCATAAATACATTTAAATGATTTTAATATATAAAGCTCACTTAAATAGTTATATTAATTAACTTGATTTAGCATTAACAGTTGTTTAATTTTAAAGGAATTTAGAAATTTTTTATAATAATAATAATAATAATAATAATAATAATAATAATAATAATAATAATAATAATAATAATAATAATAATAATAATAATAATAATAATAATAATAATAATAATAATAATAATAATAATAATAATAATAATAATAATAATAATAATAATAATAATAACAAATAATAATAACAATAATAATAATAATAATAATAATAACAAATAATAATAACAATAATAATAATAATAATAATAATAATAATAATAATAATAATAATAATAATAATAATAATAATAATAATAATAATAATAATAATAATAATAATAATAATAATAATAATAATAATAATAATAATAATAATAATAATAATAATAATAATAATAATCAAAATGATAATAATAATCAAAATGATAATAATAATCAAAATGATAATAATAATTCATGGATCAAAACTCAGCAATTGAACGATTAGAAATTATCCCGTTTCTAGACTAACATTGAAAACTCACAGAAAATTTTGGTATTAATAATGACAGTATAAATAAATCCGTTTGAATGAATTGTAATTCTCGCTGTTAATGAAAGCCGAGAAATTTCCTTGAACATATGGCGTGATTAAACAAACAAATCTATTTGCCATTGCCTGATTTACGAATGGAAAACAAAATGAAATGCAATTCCCCTCCTATCAATAAACATTTCGCTTCGAAATTTTCAGTAGTGTACTGGAAAATTTATTTTTATTTGCTTTTGGATTCTAAATTTGGAATCGATTTACCTTTGCCAGTAGAATTCTGTAAATGGGTTCTATGAGTTCTATAAACTGTGACTTGGTGAGGATTCTGAAATGTGCCAGTAGACAATAACCAAATGCCATTTTATCTACTAGTTATACCTATTGATAATTGACTAATTATATGACATATGACCAATTGTAAGGAACACTTTTATTTTTTTATTATTATTTATGTTGGCAGAAATAATGTTATTTATTTGATATTTAATTCACTTTTAAAAGGTTTCCGAAATTCTTACCTCAAATTTTATAAGTATTTGTTTGATTATAGTTAGTATAGTTTAATAAAATAAAGCCTTCTGTGCTGCTGTTTTGGCTTCTATGTCGAAAGATATTTAGAAGATGATGTTGAAAAACTAATCTTACTCAAGAGTTTGTATAGTTTTTACACTGATTGAAGGATGTTAATGTTGATATACATAATACGATATACATAATCTTAACCTCAGTTCAAATTACCTCACAAAAATTAAAAATCCAACTGATTTCAATGTTAAGAAAATAAAGATGTAAATTGATGGATTTGATTGCCTGTTAAAATGTCAAATACAATAAAAATGATTTAGAATAGATATAAATTAGTAACTGAAATATGGTATGAGATCATGAAGCTGCTATCAGACAATTCTGAGATTTTATGTATATTTGTCTAGTGATTTTTCGATGTTACTTAAATATAATTCAGTATTTCTTGAGTGGCAAAAATAAAATCCCATGGGGTGTGAATATTTCTGGAGAAATTGAGGATGAAAAACTTAACATTTCAGCGATATGTATAATCATTTAAACAAATATTTGTAATTTTTTATTTTATTTTCTTATAAATTAAATAATGTTGTAACAACGAATTGTTATTACTGGTGTGTTCAAGACGATATAGAAAAAACTTATTGTAGTAAACTTTTATATGGGTTTCCTAAAAATACCTAAAATTTTATTTTAGATAAAGTTTTATTTTGAAAAACCCTGGATTTAAATTCTAATCCTAAGTCAACCACCATAAAAATTAAGTGTGAAATATTATCATATGTAGCTCAACCTTCACATTCTTTGCAAATTGATATTCTTATGGTGAAGTTTTCGTATGCATATATTATAACTATTTTTGTCCTGTTGAAAAACGATTGACTATTTTAGTATTTTCACAAATCACCGAAGGCAGAATTTTTAAAATAAATGAAGTTATTATTAGGTTTCTTGCTGCTCAAATTAATAATGTAGTTAAAGAATTTTAAAATATTTCTTCGAACTTAGTCAATAAAGGGTGTAGTGGTACAAATGGTCTAAATGTTTATGGATGTAGCCTAGGTTAATTTTATGAAAATGATTTCTATTTTATTTTAAATGTATTTCGGGTCCTCCATTTTAATTACTATACGTGGCATTTTGGATCGATATTTCATTTGTTTATTTAAAAAACATAAATATAAATTTCTTTTTATTTATTTTTTTGAAATTTTGATTCTGTTAGTAATATTCTATTTAAATGTATATAGAGACTTTATATATAATTTTGAAGATTGAATTTGTGAAATCTAAAAGTTGAGAGTTATAAATCCAAAATAAATAATTTAATAAATATCAAAGATCATGAAACATTAACATAAATACAAAATGAATTTAGATTTTGCTGCATAAAAATATTCTTTAAGAGTTTTAATATTAATATGTGAATGAAAATACAAAAAATTAGAAATTTCAGAATTTGTAATAATTTGTAATAATATTATACGTAAAAAGTCACTGATTAGATTGTCATTTTAGTGTTTCCACAATTAGACGCATTCTAAAATATTCTAAAATATTCTATATTTTTAATTTTAAATTTTAAATTTCAAATGTTTGTAAAATAATAAAGAATTCATTTTTCTTAAATAATCTTATAGTAATATAAAGATGTAAAATCATATTGTTATATTTTCATCGACTTGTATATAATGTGTACAAATTATATGTTTGAGATTGCAGGCAACCTAATCAATGTGAATGAGACAGTATTAAAACGAATAAAGTTGGTAAAAAATTTATTGTGTATCTTTCGGATGCAATAATCAGTTAATCACTAACAATTGTGTTTTAAAAAAATAATTGACGACTATAAAAATTTGACAGTAATAAATCGAAATAAAATGAAAATTTATTTATTCATCTAATAAAAATTGATTAAATTTTGGACATTATAAGTTGATAACCTTAACATTTACCAGTTATATAATTCGGGAAAAATTAAGAAATTTGCAATTTCAATATTATATGAGCACAAGTTCAAACAAATATTTCCACATTCGAAATCAATTACAAAATTATTACTTGTCGATATCTTATTGAAAATGAATCACATAATAGCACTTGAAAGAAGGTAGTGTCGAAAATTTGTGTTAAGTAGTGAAAAATAAATATTGATCTCAAGTAGTAATGAAGATAAAGTATAATCAATGAATAAAATTACCGATTTTTTTATAAGTATAAATAGCACCCTAAATTTATGGACAAAGTTTTTTCGTTGAAAAATATTATTACTGAACAAATGGCTCAATTTTAATTAGTATAAGTTTGTTTTAATTATCACAATTCGCAGAAACTGATTATACTGCTATCATTTTCAATCTCTGAATCGTATAATTTTGTTTGCAGTTGCATGTTTATATTTTTCTTTAAAAAATTGGGGAAAGGATGCGATTTATTCTCGTAAAAATATGATATTTGAAAATAATTTTAAAATAAGGCATTAACTTTCCAATGGTTAAAAAATGGATATTTTTCAAATAACTCAATATTATTGGATAATACGAAGAAACGTAAAATCCATTGTTATTTTAAATATTTATATTTAGGAAATCAATAATGTTTTTATATATTAATCAATAAATTTAGCTAATAGTAAACTACATCAGATTACCGTGTAGCTAAAAAATATTTTAATGGAGCATAATTGATTTCATAAAATAACAAAGGATAAATAATATTAATTATTATTATTAACCAATTAAATGATAAGCCTTTTTCTGCGAAGTATATATTCAATGAAATGGAAATATCTTCGACTATAAAAATAATCTTTATCAATTTACTGGAATTTAGCTGTTTCGATTATCAAATGTTTTTTGATCTTCTTTTTTATTTCCATTTCCATTTTCTCTCTTCTCATTGATCAAAAGAAAATAAATCAAAATAAAACATTTTTTCAAAGAATTGAAAATTAAATTTACTTTAAAATTCAGAATAAAATAATAAAAAATTTCAAAATGTTACAAGCTTCTTTAAATAGTTTCTGATCTAGTTATTTATATTAATTTTAAAAAGAAAGTATTCTCAAGGTCAATAACAACTAATCAGACTGGTGATTTCATTGATCTCTAGTGCTGAGTGTTAGACGTCTGTTTATGATGAAAATTGCTTCTTTAAATCTGACATTTTTCTTTTGGATGTTTCCATTGGTTAAGATTTTTATTGAAATATTTTGTCTTTTTTTCCTTGGTTGACATTGATTGAGATTTCTATATACCCAGGATTTTCTAGCAGGACCTAGATGTTCTTTAACTCTTTGGTACAAGGTAATGCAATAAACAATGTTTTTACGGAAGCATATTTTCTCCACTTTAAACTTTATTATTATTATTATAATTATAATTATAATTATAATTAATTATTATTATTATTATTATTATTATTATTATTATTATTATTATTATTATTATTATTATTATTATTATTATTATTATTATTATTATTATTAATATTCCAAAAAATGCTATCCAACCTATTTTAAAATCGCCCCATATTGGAGATACAGAAACAAGTATACCACAGCAGAGAATGAAACCAGAAAATTTCAGAAAAGCCATATGATGTGGCCTCATGCATTGCTGACAATTAATGTGGATCAACGGAATAATTGTCAATATAGCCATGGAAATAGAAATCCAGCAGCGAACATTTGTACCATAATTTGGCGGATATAAAAATGTTGGTATCATTTCAATTATTCCGATAACTAAACAAAATAATCCAATCAGTAAAAAAAATCTGGCCAGTTGTGTAGATCGGTAAACAAGAGAAAAGTATTTGGCGTAAATGCGTTCTAAATTGATGTTTTTAAATGCAAATGGATTTATCGATTCTGTGCCGCATTTAAAGAAATTGCACCACTCGTCTGTCGATAGATAATTGTCAATCAATTGCGAGCAACAAATTACAGGACAAAAATCAGTAGTTTTTCTACGCTGCTCATCGAGAAATGTGAATCCTTCATATATTTCTTGGTGTTCTGGGGCTGTTTTTCGCAAGGAGTTAGGTATAGCTGGTCCTGATGTTCGTCTTTGAAGAGAAGCAGGTGACTTCAAACATGACCCTCGCTCGGCACGTAGTGTGGAACGTTTAACATATCCATTGCACGACGATTTGAGAGCTCTGTCTTGTGGTGGGATGGCAGTATAACTCATAATTGAGGATATAAACACAGAGCTAGAATCTGATAGAAAAAAGCATCGATAATTTACAATGAATGTGGTAAAGAGAAAATATTAAAATCCATAAATAATTAATAAGAAAAATTCCATATATTAAATCAATAAGAGTGCTATTAAAACTAACGGTTGTTATTATAGATATTCGCATATACATTGGATGCAGATTTGCAGATGTGTGGGAACATTAATCGACGGCAGCATCTTCAGTAGCTGAACAACACTCTAAAAATGTCTGTTAGTTGATCTGTGTGTATGCTAATGCCTGTGTGTGCGTGCCAATTACATTTTTGCAATTCAAGTACTTAAAGATTTATTTTATTTCTCTCTCTGTTTACAAATCTACAAATATACTCAATTTATATAGATTCAAGATGCTGACAGCGATTAGTGCTTCTCTATCATCGGTTGGGTGCAATAAAAACATAAAATTCAATGAAATATAACAGAATCAAAACTGCAATCAATAAATAGGAAAGATATTTTTATTGAAAATTACTTCCAGGTGTGATTAACGGGAAAATAATAAATATCGAATAGATATTTTTGCATAATTAATAATTATTAAAATTATATTTTGTAATTAAAAAATATTTTGTTTAACTTTTAATTTTCCTGTTTTGGTGGTTTTGTGTTGAATGGATTTTGTTATAATTAATTTATAATTTGGTTTATGTCAGAATATTTAAATATTTTTGTAAGTTTTTAAATGCTCAGCTTTATGATGTTTAAATTGATAAAGATGATAATTTGTCTGCAATTGTTGTACTGATTAATGAATTGTGCATAAATATGTTTAATTAGTTTGAAGTACTTCCTATTTGTGGTTCACGATACTCAATACCAGTTGTAGAAATAAACCAGAAAATACTCTGGAATTTGTCACTGCAAAAGAATTTCGATGGTGAGTTTATTTTTCCATTTATACTATATAGTTCCTAAAAATGTTCAAGTTCCATTAATTCACATATGAAGAAATAACGAATGAATGATTCACAAATCGAATACCCACTTATTGAAATGTTCATTTTTTATTATGCTGGAGAAATAATAAATATCGCTTAAATATAATAAATATAGCTTAAAACAAAATTAAGGTGATTTCATGGTCAGTTGATAATTTATATTATTATGATCTGAAGAGCTGCTATTACTAGATTTGTTTTCAGAACTTAGATCAGATAGGCAAATTAATAAATATACTGCTTTAAATGAAAGGAAATATCGGAGTAAACATTACAAGTGTAAGAAAATATGTCTTGATATTGGAATTATAGGCACAGATTGTCATAAATGACATTCTCAAATATTTTAGGAGAAAATGACAAAAATTGTAGGACACGTTTCATTTTAGGATGATTGGGAACAGGCCAGGATAAAATGAGGTTCACTTGTCACGGGTCTAATCCTTATAGATAGTAAATTGAGTCCTTTGTTAAGCAATATTTATATTATACAGAGTCAGGGAATCCTTTAGTAAAAAATATTAATATTTTAAAGATTCGAACTTTTGAATATAGAATAAACATGAATGTATTTACTACTCCTTATTACATTACTTTACTTTTGGCTTAAATATCATGCATAAAATTACTTGCCATACTTTTTTTATAAATCATTCTATTTCTTTTATACTATTTTGTTGTTAGCAAGTACATATTACAAAAATATTTGATGAGCAATTTAATGAACAATCTCAGATCTGGCATGGACCTATATCAAGCTCAACAGAGTCAGTGATTTATTATCCATTATTAATTATAAGTCTATACACAAAATGAATTTTGAAAGTTACAGAAAATAGTTTAAAATACACTTTCTCGATTTACGATGTACCCATTTTGCGCGGTTTCACTTTAACGCGATTAAGAAAAACAATACATTTTTTTACTTCGGCGAGAGTTATGACTTATTGGTAGACCAGGAAGTAGACGAAGAAAACTTAATTAGTATACTAATTAACTCCAATAAAACAAATATTGAAAATGGTGTGATTTACGGGATTTTTCCTGGAACCTATCTACCGCTTATATCAAAGATAAGTGTAATTAAAAGTAGAAATTATCAAACATATATAAAAAACAAAACACTCAAAATAATTTCGAAAAGTATTGATCTTACAACAGTATATAGATATGTGCACTCCAGATCCTATAGGAATCCTTGAATCTCACATATTTTGTGGGCGAATGTAAAGGGGGGGGGGGCGTCATTACTTTTTTATTTATGGACAGGTACACCACTCCCCTTTCTTTGAGGTACTACCCTCTACTTTTTTTTACATGACCTCCCATATAATTTTTTTTAATTTTGTTTAAATCGTCTATTACGTTCGTCAATTATCATTTTTATAAGAACTTTTTATATCAATATACTTGAAATTAAATTCTCTATTAAATGAGACTATGACGTAATCAAAATTGTGAAATTTAATTGTTAAGTGCACCATTTTTGAATTTACACATCTTTTTAAACAACTTGAGATATTTTCACTCAAACAATATATAGATAGAATTTAAATCTTTATAAAATTACATCATTATTTTTTTTAAATCCACACTCATAACATCTTAAACAATGGCTTTTTCGGCCAACTTTTACATACACACACATTTTCAACTTTTGAAAAAATACTAATTATTCATATGTACTTATGAAAACCCATTGATATTAAAAAATTATATTAAAAGACATATTAAAAATTACACATTTATTAAAATCCCAGAGAATTTACTTGAAAATTAATGTTTAATATACTGAAATTTGTGATTTAGTTTGAAAGATATATTAGGCTATAAATGTTTGAAAATTATTGGGGGAATCGATGAAGAATTGTGATTAAACAATGAGAAAATATAATCTCTAGTTAGGTATTTGATGGTAAATAGGGTGAAATATTTTGTTGAAAATATTGATTTTAGTAAATTTTGATCTTTTGGGATGTTCTTATTATATATATTTACCTACTAAATTAATGTAGATGTATGTTGGGTGGCGACAGTCGCGGAACTTCAAAATTTGGGCCCCCCGCGCAATGTAATTATTTCCACTTAAATAGATATGTTAGGGAAATTTGTTGCTTTTTAGATTATTTTAGTGGAAAACTCGCTTGGATATAAAAAAAGGTAGAATATTTACATTTAAATGAATTTACTGGTTATTAGATTAAAGCCTTAAAGCTTATATCAGTCTCCTTTGGAATTTAATGATAATTATTTAGATATTTTTAGTGTAGATTGACGACTTTGATAATTTGTAATGAATTTATACTGAATTTTCTGAATAATTTGAGCAACTAGTCAATCAATTTGAGTATACATGTGATAAATTACTTTAAAAAATCATTAAAATTACTTTATTTCAATTAATTAATAAGTTGAATGATCAGTCTTAAATAAAGTGGTAGGCGGAAAGGTTTGAACTACACTAATAAATTAAAACGGTTGTATTAATATTATATATAAAGTTTCCTTTCAAATCTTTTAATTTGAATTAAGAGACAGAATACACCCGTTATCAAATTATCCAGTTATAAAAAATTGGAATAATATAAAAATTTATTGAATGAATTATTGATTATCGATAAATTTTATATTGTTAAGTGTTTGTAATATTGAAAAAAATGAAGATTATGAATATTCTTATATATTACTTATTTTTGATAAATATTTAATAAATAGTCTTAATTTAAACTTATTATTCGCCCTTCAATTCAATAAAATTAACAAATTTGAAATAAATTTTAAAGTATATTTTACTTTAAAAATATTTTTAACTAACCGAAATTTATTTCATAATTTCTCAACTAATTTGTGTATGCCCACTCGAACTTCTAAAATTAAATAACAAACAATAACAGCAAATATACTACTAAATTAAAACTTTAAATTATACATTAATGAAATATTTAAACTTCATGAGCAATAACTAACTGATTCAATTAATATTAATTGAAAAATATAAAAGTTAATAAAGAATAAAACTAAACATGATATTGATAACTTTAAAAAATATTTATATAAAGATGATATAAGCTATCATTTTAAACAAATAGGTGACTTATATTTTTATTCATTATTTATTGAGTAATATTACATATTTATAATATTTAATTATTACTGATGTTAAAATAATTGATTGTTGGCACTTTTATAAAAACAAGAAATCGTAATGAATAAACTTATGACGGAAATCAAGATTTTTATAAATGTATTGGATTTAATTGGCTACCACGAGTAAATTGAGAATATCAATGCAGTTTTAAAACCCAACCAAATCGTTAATGGAAAGTTAACCAAAATCATACTAGGATATAGTCATACGTGTTTGCAATTAAAGGGTGGGTTGTCTAAATTTTCTAGGTTGCTATACGATTTACTATCAAATCTTCACCTTCACGATTATTTTACTTTTAACCATCCGTGTACCCATAGCAGCGACCATTTTGGTATGAAGAAAGTTGCTGAAAATCAATAAGCAGGTGAACTCTACTATTATAACTGCTCCTCGTTACATCATCATTTTCTGGTTCATAACTGTTGATAAAAGATCACACGTTGCTTTATCATAATGTTGGGCAAGAACTACATTTAGCCCACGTAACAGTATCAACAGAAAATAGCAAGCAGACACAACATTAAGTAAAGTAAAACTAAAAACACGCCAAAACATCATATAACACAATTAAAAAGAATTTACACAACACCAAAATGATAAACCAAAAAGTAGAGTAAAACAAAACAAAAAAGAATAAATATTGCCCGAAATAAAATTAAACATAACATTGATAAAAAACAGAAAGTAAATAAATTTGAAATAAAGGCAATTTAAGAAAAAAATTGGAAATAGAAAAGATTCTCACCAAATATCATTTAAAATGCCTTAGGAGATAAAATTATGAAAGAATTGATAAGAAATACTAGAAGATGAAAATGATGAAATCCATCACTGCTTCCAAGAACTAGTCAAAGTTAACTAAAATATTAAAATTTAGAAATTAAATTATCAAATTTCCTAATTAGAATAACCTAAGAATATGATCTAAGAAAACTTGTGCCTAACCCACGGTATAAAATTACTGTTATTGAAGTTTCGTACAAGAATAGAACTTATGATAGCTGCGATCATACAGATTATGAAGCAGAAGTTTGTAATAGCGAGAATGAAGAAAATAACGACAATGATGAGGATAATTAATATATTATTGATAAAGAGCAAGAATTTCAACCAGATATGAACAATCAAAAGGTAAGACGAATAATTAAGATATTTAGGCGATCTCCAACAAAAAATGATATTTTAAAACAATATTGCGTCAAAGAACATGATAGAATGTTGCAGCTTCTTCTGGATTTCAAGACTCGCTGGAACTCGATTATTATAATGCTTGAACGCTTTTTTTTGCTAAAAAATTGCAATAAGAAATCGTTGATTGACCTTCATAGCGATATAGAGTTAAGTGAATTAGATATTGAAATAACAGCTCTATGACCCGTTATTTCCGCAGTGAATGCTTTATGTGAAAGTGAAGCAAATCTTTTAACTGCAGATGCGACATTGTCATTTGCCATCAATAGCTTGCATAATGATAATGCTTTATCCATTGCTCTAAAGGAAAGTCTCACACATCGTATTTCAGAACCTCGGACAATTTTATCTAGTGACTTGTATTATTTACATTTTGAAAGGAAAATTTCAAAAAATGTTATTTTTCCTAAAGCTTCTCAAACAACGATATTAAATATCGTCTCAAATCTCTTGGGACGTTTGCACACCCGCATTATCCCATAGGCGCAATAGGCACAGTGCCTAGGGCCTACGAACTGTAAATGGCCTACGAAAATGTATACATATTATTATTTACGAAAAACTTATATAATAAATATTCAATCAAAGCATGAAAAGAAAAACTTCACTTAATCCAAAATAATTCAAAATTTATTTTCAAAAAATCAAAAAAAAATCATTAATTTAGTAAACAATTTATTTAATTATTACCTAAACTAACTTTCCTACATTTTTTATTGGCGAATTCGACAATAACATCTTCGAAACTAATTTCTCGCATTAAATCACTTTCAATTGATAAAAGTTTAAGAGATGATAATCGTTCCTGTCCCATAGTTGATTGGAGGCAATTTTTTATTCTTTTAAGCTTTGAAAAGCTCCGCTCTCCTTCCGCATTCGTTCCAAATATTGATAAATAAATTCTTAACACAATATTTACATTAGGAAAACTAGTAACTAGTTTATCATTTATTTGTGCAATTATCATTTCCTTCACTGATTTTTTATTCCCATACATTCGTGAAAATAATAAAAACTCGTCAACAAATGCATCTTTAACATTTGAAGAATATATTTACACTAACTGGTTTGCTTTCGAAACTATTTCATTATTTGTTAAACTTCTGTCCACCAAAAAATTAAACCTTTCATATAACATTTGATATGCTCCAAGTCGCTTACGCATTTCAATTATAAGTCTATCTACTATTATATAAAAAGATTCTATACGAAATTTGTCACTTGCACTTAGCCTCAAGCTAGGATCTGTATTGTCTAAAACTTCATCAAAAAATCTATTTCGTGTTCGTTTACGTTGTGTATATTCTTTATATTCGGAGGATGTAAGCTTTTTTGCCATGGTTTCAAATTTATCAAACTCTAAACGAATATCATGAAAGTAAGCTATGAGAGTATCAAATAATTTTACAATAGTGCATAATTCTATGCCAGTCTCCTGCAGAGCTTTATTGACAATATTAATATTTTGTAATAAATCATTCCAAATAACACACATAAATGCTGTTTCAAAATTGTTCAGCTTTTTTATTAAAGATTTCGCTTCCTGTACAGCCACAGCAGGTTGACGTTCGCTTTCAGTTATTTCAAACAATGCTTGTTGAATTTCTGAATAATTCATAAATAGAGCCTAAGTAGCATCATGTCGAATAGACCATCTGGTTTCTGATAAATTTTTAACAACACAAGTATTTTCTTTCATATTGTCTTTTAATTTGGACCATCTTTGTGGTGAAGCACAAAAAAAGTGTATATTGCTTGTAAAATTCCAAAAAACTTTACTGCTTCGAAGCAACACTTCACAGCAGTTGAACCTACCAAATTAAGACTATGAGCAGCACATGGAACCCATTCAGCCAGACTATTTATTTCTCTAGATCTAGCTTGTACGCCTGCATATATGCCGCTCATATTACTGGCGTTATCATATGATTGGGACCTGCAATTTCCAATACTTATGTTATAATGTTCCAAAGTATGTCGTATAATGTCGAATAAATATTTTCCATCGTGTTGTTCAATTGCAATAAATTTTAAAAATCGTTCAACCACATTTCCACATTTAAGTACATACCGAATGATCACGGTAAGCTGGTCCATATGAATAATATCAGGAGTTGAATCCATGCTGATTCCATAATATTTTGCTTCTTTTATTTCAGATATTATCTGCGTTGTAACTTTAGATCCTAGTATACCAATAAATTCTTCACATATAACATTAGATAAATAGGAAACATTTCCTCTTCCAGCATTTGCATGTCTTCGAATATGTTCTTTTAAAAAAGGATCAAATTCGGCTATAAGATCGATACAACCAAGATTATTTCCATTATTAGAACAAATATGAATTTCATTATCGCCACGAAATGGTAAACTTCGTTCAGAAAGAAATTTTATTACGGCAACTATTCTCTTTAAAACTTCAATCCAGTAACTACACAATTTTTCTTTCTCTTTCTGTAGCTCTACATCAATTCTACTGTTCTTCTGTAATTGAAACATAGATGACACTGCGTTAAGGTAATCTTTTGATTTTTCATGTGATGTAAACCTGGATATTGCATTTTCCAATCATCAAATCCATTTATAAGTTGGTTGAGGATTACCGTCACTCTAGGGAAAAGCTTGCAGATATAACAATATACTGTTCCAGTTGATAGAGAATATATAAGCCAGTCTCTCTCGATTGCTTCCCCATTTGTTAATTGCCTCATAAAATACTCTTTACGTGGATATCTGATTTTATCCATATTTTCTACCCTTCAAGAGAAAATTGAATTCTATATTTTGCGAAGGCTTATTTTCAGAAAAATAATTTATGAGATCTGGAGTAATAACCCAATTAGCTGGATCAGTATTATATTTTAAGTTTAAATTAACTTTTGATATTTCATTAGATATTTCTATTATTTTATCCTCTGATGATATAAATATTTCGGCAGAAGTTCGGTCTTCTTCTACCTCTAACTCACATGTATATGTATCTTGTTTATTAGTATCTTCCGTACCAGATGATAATTGCTCTGAAGTTTTATTTTGATTTTGGTCTTCTGGACCAATAAATTCGGTTACATTTGTAGAGCAGCTTTCATTATTTCTTCTTGTTTTTGTTATATATTTGAGTAGCGAACCTTTCATTTTTTTCAATGCTTCTTTGACTATTTTCTTTTTACGCTTTTCGGAGCCCGATTCATGTTTTCTCTTATATCCGTCAGACATTTTACTTTCTTATTTTTAATTTACTTACTTTTAATAAGTAATTAATATTTATAGTTTTACAGCAATATTATTTGTTATAACTAGATAACTCTAACAAAGTAGAAACACAATAAAAATTTCTTAATCTTTCAGAAAATTACTTGTAAAAAAATCAGTTGCTATGGTTGCACAGCTATAATCACAGAAAATTTAATTTCATTCGTATACATATGTAAGAAAATGAATTTTCTTTGCAATTGAAAATAAACCAGCCAATCATATCAAGCAGGTTTAAAATTTTTGTTTTCAAATGCGTGGAATTTAAACTTAGAAACAAAAGACTTAAAGTATAATAATTGGTACTCATCATCGTCATACATATACGAAATAAGCATTTCTTCATGTAATTTCGATCGTAGTAGAAAAACGTTATAAAGCGAAATAAAGGCACCAATATAATATTCACAAAATAACATTCATAAAATAAACCAATATGGAATGAAACTAAACTTTGTTATTTAAATAAAGTGTTGTTAAACAAAAAGACTTTGGAATTAAATTAACGCATTTTAAAAATAAACCACAGCTGACTTCATTAGGGATACTGGCAAAAAACTATTCGATAGGGTTAAAGGTAAAAGTGCCTAGGGCCTACGAAGAGGTTAATTCGGGCATGGACGTTTGTCAAATCAATCTATTGATGATGAACATGAATTATCCGAAAATGATTCTGATTTAGTAATATCTTGAGCAAAAATTAACAAACGATTGCACCAGGATATTACGCAGCAACTAACTAAGGGAAAATTAGGCATGCCTGTTCATGATTTAAATAGAATGGAATCATTAAAAAAGAGCTTAAAATGTTTATTCATACCGGATACCGAGGTTCTTTGTTAATTCTTATGTAATAACATTTGTTGACAATAAGACCAACAAGCGTTGAATCAGAAAGCAATTTTCTTTATTAAGCTGCGTAACCGTCTGAATGATGACTCGTTGGATCATTTATGATTCTTCAAAGCATATTTTCTTAACACTCAAAAATAAAAAAAATTTCCCATAATTTTCTAATAATTTATTTTTAAATTAGTTTTAATGATATGCATACTTTATAGTGGAACATTATTAAAAAGTATAAAAAATGATTTATAATTCAGCAATCTATTTTTTATATATTTTTTCTATGAACATCTAATACCGGTATTAATACCTGGATCCTGGAAGAGAATTTTTCAATACCGTAATACCGGTATCGAAATTACTAATACTAACATTGCGGCGAAATTAATTAAAAATAAATAAAATAGAAAATTTAAAAAATAAAATCGTTATTTTAAAAAAATTGAAATAATATATAATAATTTGAATATTTATATAGTTGCTATTTTATGCTCTAACAATGTATTCGTACTATTTATTTTCGACGTATTTAAACAAGCTTTCAATTGGCAGAATCAGTTATTTAAGACACATATCCGCCTTCAATCATTTTAAAGTACCAATCAGCATTTGCTTACATATTGCCTGCAAAGATCGACATTTATGTGTTGATATCAAAGTGATCATCAAAAAAAGGTTTTTAATGGATCATGAAGTTTTCCCATTTCAAATTTTTCTTCGGAGGTAATACCACAGCAGATAAAAGTTTTGACTATACATCAACAATACTGTTTGTCCAATCAACTACCCATTTCTAAACGATACTATAATTTGGTACTTTCGGATTCCCTTGCTTTATGTGCATTTCAGACTCAGGAAGTTTCAGCAATGTATGGATCGTATAAATCATTGTAGCTTTCTTGAAATATCTCTTTGACAACAACATCCAATGGTTGTAATATTCTTGTCATTTTTGTTGGAATTACCTCAATAAAAATATTATGCTTTTCATAGTATCTTGTGTCAGTTAATTTAATGTGTAGAATTCATAGAATCCATAATCAATAGAGCTAGGTCACGAAGCAAATTAGTTTGTGGTCTATTCATAATAAAAAATTTTAATATGTCGCCCCTCCACATAATATTGTTATTTAGGTCAACAAAACAACCACTGAACTTTAGAATTTTTTTTAATTTGGAAAATAACAAATGTGGTTTTAAAATTATTCCATTGACCGTGACCGTAAACGTAGCACTGAATCTTTTATGGGAGCTATACGCTTTACGCATTACCACATTTCGTATTCCTTTGGTGGTTAAGGTTCAAAATATCTCGGAACTTGATCCACGTTTAAAATGTTCGATTCAATTTTTTTAAAATTATTTATCGATATCATTTTTTATATCCTGCAATATAAATTCGCGGACAACTTTATTGAAATCTCCGTTAAGCTTCGGAATATTGTTTATCGTCTCAAAGCTAATTTCCAGTGGTTTAAATTTATCAAGCCAGCCACTTGATGCTTTAAAATTTTTACAAATTTTAATTTTGTTTTACATAATGCGCCATTTCTCTAATGTATTTATCTCTGATGCGAAGACCTTTCCCATTTCTATCATTGATCAGCTCATCTTCTAGTTCGCCAAATTCTTTTTTCCAACCACCACCAGGCAATTGCCTTGCTACTGCTGTAGATATGTCTACATTTGATATTATCTTAAAAATTTCCACTTGATCTTGTACCCAGTCGCAAACTGTTTATGTTTTCATATATTTTACTTAAAGCAGAAAACCATATCCAGGAACTTTAGGTTTATATTCTTTATTTACTTGCATTTAAAATATAATGAATACGACTTTCCTTTTCCGCTCATATTTATAGTCTCCAAAATAATAATAAATAATACAACAAATATTAAAAAAGATATAAATAGAATTTTATAACTTTTTATAATATTTACACATTAAACATATAAATAACCATATTATGTTATAATGTCATTAAAAATTAAATTATAATGGAATGGTTAAATTATAATGGAATAAATTAGCAAAAAATGTTTTGTTGAATTTTGTTGGCTTGTTCGAATATAACACCATGAGCGTCCTATTCGAATTAACTTCCCAGTGGGCGTACTCTCTAGGCGTTTTTTTACGAGGGAAGACTGTATTCTGATCTCATGGTGATGTTGCAAGAGAGTTCACGATAAACTTCATCAATTAACTAGACTAGGGACATCGGAGTGACCGAATAATAAATTATGCCTAGTAGGAATCTTGGTTGGATAATTATTTATTAACCTTGGTACTGATTCTGACTCATCGTACTCTTTGTCTCAATTGATCAAATAAAACCCAAGACTTTTTTATTGAAAATCAAAGTTTTTACAATATTGTTAGTCACTTTTAATCTCTACCCTTTGACAATAACATAAAGGAAATCACAATGGGAAACTGACTTCATTTATCTATCAACTTTTCACTTGATTATTTAGTTGTGACTTTAAGTTGACTTCGGTATGCTTGCTTGTTGCATATTTCAATCTTGGACAAACTGACAATAGGTTACATTTTATAGATTTGTCATGTTCAAATTAATTCAAATAACCAACATTAAAAAAATTTCATAAGAGGTGATTTCCTAAAAACAAAATAATTAGGTACGTGATATTTCCCCTATACGTAATTTTATTTTGATATTAACTAAATATTTTATTTGTCAATTACTGCTCCAGGTTTCCATCATAGCTACAAAATTAATTGTTTTTAATTGGTTTATATTTTTTGAATATTTTTTCTGGGGAGATACCGTTGATTTTATATTATTTTATCTGTATTCGTCTCATAATTTGCATACATATATACCCTTTTCCACGGTAGTATGTCAATTTTGAATTTTTTCCATTTGCACATTTCTTTTGACTAATCTATACGAACCCCAATAGTTATTCAACAGATTGCTAACAACTTCGAGTCACATATATCGATTGATATTCCAACCAGGCTTCATTCACATGTGGAATTAGTGATATGAACAAGACAAAACATATCATTGAAAATGATGTCCATGAAGACATCTCTACCGATAGCACGCAGATGCAAAATATAAAGCATCAACTTGGTTACTTTATACCGATGTCCTACTGAAGAACTGCAGAAAACACTCATTGATCTTGAATATATAAAAACAAGCAAAAGATTTTATATCAGTTCTTTTAACGAGTAATCCCAACCCACATACAGCTTTGTCCACTCCTTATAATATGAGTGAGTTGGCAAAAATCGATCAATGGCGTTCCCAAATTATACAAGCAACTACAGTATGGGTCTTATTATGCACCATACACAATCTAACCAGTGGTTCTCAATTAATATAAAAGCGCGGAACACCATTCACATGATTTTTTTGACGCGGAACACTGACAAAAAATACTTGCCCACAATGAGTGACCAATCACAAATTACTATAAATCTGTCGTAAACGTAAACAATGCCTTCTTATAAGCAAAGAAAATACCACGCGCAACAATAACAAGCAATAAAAACACTTTTATATTTGTATGTTTATATATCTGTGTAACGGCTTGCTTATTGAATCATCTTATAAAAATATTAATTGAGGTTTTTGATGATATGTATCTTAAATGCAAATTTAAAGATAAAATGTCATTTTTTTCACGGAACACTGGAAGCGTAATCATGGAACACGTGTTGAGAACCACTGCAATCTAACCAATCACATTGCTCAATTCAAACGGAATGACGTTTCCTATATAAATTCTAATATTAAAATGCTTCATAATGCCGCAAACATTCTAAGTTTTAAATGTCTCTGAAAATATGGTTTTAATGTTCTTGGAATGGGATAAAAACAAATTTCTGCAGCATGGACTGTAACTGCCAATGCACGATTCAAAAATAATGCCAAAAAGTAATGAAGTTGTTGCTAATTGTATAATTCTCTCATATTCTGTCTAAAATGAAAAAACCAAGCAATGCCATCACTTTATATGGCGAGATCGATAGTTAAATACTTCTGATACACTTGTGATTTTAGTCACAATGGGTCTAATTTCTTCATTATAATACAATTGTGTTTCATTATGAGTCATAAAAACGGGCAAATCGTCAATCTTACAACTCACTATCGGCCATTTTCATATTTAAATCTCTGAATAAAGCTTTCAAGTGGAAACTTGGTATCACATGCGCTATATATCTCAACTCAGTCGCTGTCAGTTCCATGATTTTTTAATCGATATTTTAACATTTATTGATTAAAACACTTATAATCAATAATAATGAGCAAAATTAAAAAATCAATAATTTGATATTTTTTTGTATTTGTTTAATTTACGTTTAGGACAACAGAGTAAAGCACTTCTCATTATACCTATACAAATATGTTGAAATGACTCGACATAAAAAAGACAAAAGGTAAAAACAAAATCAATAAAGAAAATCGATTGAAATAATCACAAACGAATATTTGAAAATTGCAACAATATACAACACAGACATCTACCACAACGTCCATGTGATAACTTTTTGATGAAATATAGGCAAACCAGTCACATTTAATGGAAACACCACTGTGGCGGATTCCAAGTTCAAGCTGTTCAAAACAGAAGATACGCGATGCCTAGAATAATTAATAATTTGTAGATAGAAATTGTGTGGAGGAAAATTAACGAATACAAAATTTAAGAATCGAAATTTTAAAATTAAAAAAGTTATTTCAGAAATTAAACAAAAAGCAAATGTTTAAAATATTAACTACAGTTTGAAATTATGAATGAGAATATTGAAATTTTAAAATGTCTGTTAAAATTGTCGATATATCAGAATTATTATTTCTCTCGAAAATGTTGAGGATATCTAAATAATTGAGTAAAATGTTCCGGAAATCTGCGAAACCGGGTGAGGAAATGAAATTGAAAATTAGAAGAAAATGACAAAATCAATAAAATTAAGCAAGATAGTTTTTAATAAACAAACAATTTAAAAATGAATTTCATAAAAAATACAAAATTGAAATTCTGAAATAACGAATGGATAACCAGAGAAATTGGGAAATTAAAAAGGGAGAAAACTAAGTAAAATTGTAGGGCAAACTCGGCTAACTTCGTGATACTAAGGAATATTCTTAATATTTTAAAAGAAAGCATAGCTAACCAATAATTATAGATATAAGAAAACTATGTAATGTCCCGGTACATGATTCGTCTACTAATCAATCATTTAAAATTTTGAAATTTGTTTGAGAGTTCAAACTTATGTACGTTCAAACCAACCATGTCCTTTTTGTGTAACTTCGTGATGCTATGCTAATTTCGTGATAACATTTTTAAAATATTTTTAATAAATTAGATGTCAATATTTACAAAGAATATATGAATTAGAATACTGTAAAAAAATACATTATATTAACAAAAGAAGTTGTATAAACAAGCAAAATTGTAAAGATGCTACACAAATTAATATATTATATATAAATGGCACCAGCTAGTCCCTTTGGCTGCGGAATAGTTTAATCTAATAGTTTCACGGACAAACATTTACATAAAACCGCTGTGAAACTCAATGGTGTCACGAAGTTAGCCCAGTTTGCCCTATATCTCGACAGATAAGAAGAATTAGGGGCATCACACAGGGAAATGTGCTGGAAATAGAAACCAAAACAACAGAATTATCTATAAGTGATATTGGATGGTACAGAATAAAAATGAAACTTTGGTTAAGAAACAGGAAAAAGAAATAGTCAGACGAGAATACAGAGTTAAAACGAAATGATGAAAACAAATTAAATTACAAAATTATTGGATAGAACAGTGCCAAATCGAAAAAGTAATTTAAAACAAATTATTTAAGTTATTTATTGAGTAATTTCAAGTTAAAACTAGGAAATCAGGTAGATCGATTCGACCGATTGTCGAAAACAGAAGCAGTAGTTAAGTGATTGTGAATTCCAAGTTTTATTATAGACATGCTATTCCTTCGAAACAGTTGCAATAAGCACTCAGAGTCACTGTTGTAATATCGAATTGTTTTATGTCGTTGTAAATTGATAATCAATTGTGCTGATCAATAAAAATTTATATTGTATAAAATTCGTTATTGTTGTCAACTAAAGCAAGTTTTGGAGTCAGATTAATAATTGGTAATTTTACATTTAATCGACAACCTCAAAAACAAATATTTATTTCAATAACCGTAATTGTGAGATTATTAAATTAAATTTCGAATTCATAACTTATGAGTGGAGAATTAAATGTTATAGAATCTAATAAAAATAACGAAGTTGTTAAACTTAAAAAATCGCCTTTATATTGATGACAATATATATTAAATTGTTGCATAGTTTTGTCGTATTTTGGAGTCTTACATTTTAGCATATCACAATGGATTATTGATTTAATTAGTTTTTAAATTTTTACTTATTTATTTGTAAACTTTGTGCTTTAAAACACGAAAGTAGATAAAATATGGCCATTTGTATTCCTTTCTCCAAGTTTATTATTTATTTTGGACCACGGCTTTTGTGTGTAGGGATTTTTGGTTGATAGTTTTTACATGATTTTTGTGGATATTGATTTTGAATAAAAATTTTGTCCTAAAAATTTTTTACACAAATTTCAATTTACTAAAGAGGATTTTTGTGATTAATCAAAAGAAGTGTAAATAATTTCAACAGCAATAAATGGACGAAGTTTGGGCTGGGGAAAGAACTTGTAGTTTGATTAAATTAGTCAAAGAAAGTGCGAAAGAGAGAATTTATTGAAATAAGTTTGAATACGTAATAAGTTCGGATTACGTAATCATTACAAATGAGTTAATTAGATCAAATAAAGAAAGCAGTGACTTAATAAGGCAATATTTTAAAAAATAGGTAAATTATTGAAAGTTAAGATGGCATAATAATGAAAATTTGAAATTAAAGCAAAATAGTTTTTATTAGGTAATTTTGATATTGATGTAGATATTGGCTATGATAATGTAAATAATGATTTTGATATGGTTATTGATAAATTAAAAATGCATTTGTTTATAAAATAGAAAATAATAAATATAATGATAAAGAACCGCAGAAAAGGTAAATAATTTTATTAAAAAGATACAGAGTAGAAATTATAATGAGCCTATATGGGTCAATAATATTGTGGAAATTAAAAAAAGGTAGAGCAAGGCAAATCAACTAGCACACTTAAAATTCAGAACTGTGAGATAAAATGCATACTCGATACAGAAGCTACAGTAAATGTCATGAGTTGGAGCAAATTTGAGAAACCTAAAGATGTAGAACTAACAACAGCGACTGATACATTGAGATGTGCAAATAATAGTGTTTTAGAAACGAAAGGTAAAGCAATATTAGAAATAGTAATAAATGGCTGGAAAAGAAGGGTAAGATTTACGATAGTAAGGGGTAATTGGTGGTATAGAGTTGCAAAAACAATTTGGTATACAACTAAAGTGGCCAGTAGAAGAGGTCGAGAAAACGAAGCAAGAGCACAGTATCGAAGCCAAATTTGGAAAGACAATAACGGAGATGGAACGATTTCAAAGAGCAATGGATACTTTAAAGATAAATAATCCGATACTACTAGACGTTATAAAAAAGAATCAAAATGTTTTCATGGCTGATAAATGGGATATTGGCTGCACAAAGCTGTTGAAGCATAAAATAGAAACTCAAGGAAAACCGATAAATATTAAACCTTGGAGACAACCAGTCAACCTGGAAGGTAAAATAGATGAAGCGATAAAAAACTTATTAAACAGCTTCTAATAAACTATAAAATTTCAAAATTTATCAGCATCGAATTTGGAGATTCCAAGAGAAATCAAAATACTGTCTCCTCTACCCTTGTGCTAAAACAAATACACAGGATAAAAGAAGGACGGGATGTGAAAGCTGTAAAAATTAAATTGAATTATAAATTTTTATCCAAACCCATTGTTACTAAATTTATATAAGCAGTATTTAATTATACACAGATCAATATTGTATTCGTGAACCTCCACCGACAAAAAGATTGTATTGGAAATTCATGCAAAATAAATGAGAATAATAATCTATAAGGAGAACTGAAAATAGAGGAAATATTTGTATATTTTAAAATATGCGAAACTTGAAATATCTTGGGAACTTTTTCGTATTTTTCTCTCGATTAATTTGAAAAGTGGGGAAAATTTCCCATGATTCTCAGCATTTTTGTAAGATAAATTATTTTTAATTCTATTTTATATATAATTTCCTCAGATTCTAGAGATGTTTATCATTATTTCATGTTTCATAAATAAAAGATTGATAAAATGTGATTGGTTGAATTTATATTAGAATTAATTTGAATATATTGATTTTTATTGGTTATTTAGTAATTGACATATAATATATAATAACTAACCCATCAACACCGTTCATAAATGCAGATGGAATATGAACCTGGCGTCCAGTATCATCATGCACCATGCTTATTAGACGTTTATTTAGCTGACTGTAATCATATACAATAACAGCTGAGGCTCCAGCCAATTGAGCGTTAATAATTTTCACTACAAAACTGCAGCCTCTAATAAAGGAGAGTAATTAACAAGTTGTCTATTGATTTTATTCCATTACCCTCGAATGATAAGTGCAATTTTTGATGTAATGTTTTGAGAATTTTGTAGATTTGAACATCCGTGTTCAGGTTGAGCTATTACTAGACTGGCATTTGTATAAGTTGTATTCTAAATGGGTTATTTATTAAAAGACATATATTAAGCAATTGCATATTAAAATTAATTAGTAAAAATCGTAACAACTTCTTGATTCTTCAAATTTCACTAAAAAAATAAAATTCATTTATGAAATATTCAGAAAAGGATTGCATTAAAATTGAAATAATTCATTTCACTAAATTTATCAAATTTATTTGTAAGCATAAAATTTAATATGATTTAATTTACAACCCATTTATCCTAACAAACTTTGAAAGTGTGTTTAATGAAATAGTTTATGAACTAATTAAACGATGTTCAAATTATGCTTATGAAATAATTTGATTAATAAATAGCATACTATTCAATAACAAAAAAAATTATGAAATTAATTTGTAGAACATATATACTTACAAACTGTGGACCGATCTTGGCTGGGCTAAGTGTGTAAAAGTTCTGTAACTCGATGGGGTAAGTAATTTTTAAATAAAAATTATCTGATAAACTATTTTTTGACGTTAATTGATATTCTAAAGAAATAAGCTATAATCAATTTTTCATTTAATGAAAAATATTTTACCTCCTTCACTTTTCAATACAAGACAAACAATAAAAATGAAAACAACGTATAAAAATATATTGAAATTCATAGAAATTCGAAAATGAGATACACTCAATATTTAAACAAATACACAAAAGTTCATAATCAAATTTCTTTTAAATATAAAATCTAAATACGAGGGCCATAACTTTTAAAAGAAAATTTTTAGGAAGATTTTACCTCATACATTCAACTTAATGTTATTTTGTGCATTTTGAGATTTTAGTATAATATATATAAATAAATAAATTAAATATGATTTATTAAAATATATGAATATTATCCTTGAATAATTTATTTGGCAAAACCAATTCCTGGGTATATGAAAGAGATAAATTTCCTTTACATCTTCGAAAAAACCTACAGCCATTTATTTATTTCTTGAGATAACACTTAACATAACTTTCATCAACGCGTATCCATTATAACCGACGTTAGGCCTAAACTATAACTAGTTGCTATCAGCAATCGGTGGGTTCTATCTATACGGTCGCTTATATTCTGTCGCGCCTCTAGGTTCATGTACTTATTATTATGGAAGGCACTGTGTAACTATTTTTGAATCATTGTTTATTGTTACGCTTTTTCCTTGTAGTGACCCTCGTATGTTACATGTGGGGAAGATCATTCAACATTTTTCTTATTTTTACATTCCCATCTTCAATCCCGTATAATTGTTTTAATCGGCCACAGAGGTGTGCATTACAACTAGAACTACTGTGTTCGAGTCACTGTGTTTATAGGCTACCATAGAATGTGTCGTGCCTCATTTTGTTCTTGTCTTCATTTCTTGTTATGTGCTCTTTTCTTAGTCGTTTCCATCTACTTCAATTTCTATGATAAGAATCTTTTCTCATACGAATTCTAGACTTTCAATAACAGTTTGAGGTTATGTGGTTTTCTGATTATAATCATTTGTATTATATCACCAGTCAAAGGCCTGGCTACATTATTCGGAGCCTGGGTATAAAGTATAAATTTTACGCCTCCGCGCCACTGAAATATTGTAGCACAGTATTCGGTGCCATTGAAAAGAGCACAGTAGTCAATTCTCAATATGACATAATAACATTATCACCAAAATAAGGCATCATAAAAAAACTATTTGAAGAATAATAAATTTTAACTTCTACAACGACAACAAAAATGTTACCAACAATTAGTCTATATCAACCGCCATCCAATGCAACAATTTATTTACTTATATAATCCTATCACATGAAGTAAGCAGCATCCTGGCAGTAAGATGTATCTATACAATTAATGGCATTACTATGGAGGTCCCTGCACTCAGCTAGGCCACATACAATCACATCTGACTGAGCATAAGAGCATCTTCTGCTGGCACCCTATGAACAAAACTATTGCTATCAAAATCTTTTTTAAACAGAAATAGTGACGAAGGAAGAAAACTACAGTTGTTTCTTTTTGACTTCTGGGTGAACTCTGTTAATTTTAGGTCCAACACGAATACAATGAATCCTGTTCTGGCGTCTTCTCATGTCAGTACCCGGGCAAATCTAACTTCTTTCAACGTCGTTATGAAGCGTCGTTATGAATTCCGGTTTGCACTTCTCAAAAGAACAAAAAATCGAAACTAATTAATTTTATTAGCTACTTCTAAAATTGAATAATTCTCTGAGTTCATCGGTTTTCTTTATCCAACTTTCTATTCGGTGTCTATTTTCTCGGTTCAACCTATTTCAATAATTCTTGAATTCAATTTATATAAATCATTCAGCAATTTTTATTATATCTATTTTTAAATCATTTATTAATGCATTTATTAATATGGTCGACCAAGTTCTGAAGCACAAATGGGACAAGAAAGAATTAATGTCATATTTATTGAATTTTCATAACTGATAAAATTATTTTAGTAATAAAAAGGTAGGTGCTGAATCAACAGCATCTACCTGAATTTGCTCACCAATTGATCGAGTGCTCAGAATGACGCGCTAAGGACTAACACAAGAAAAGAAAAAATCCTAAATGTTAACTCGATAATGACAACACATAACAAAAACTAAAAAAACTACTAAGAAAAACTTATTTAAAACTCCAGGATAATTATCAAATAAACTATTCTTAGTTAAGGTAAAAAATAGTGACAATTTATGTCAAGAATTATTATGTAAACAGTACATGTATAGAAAAAGTAAGAAGCGAATGGTACGAGAGATGTAAAATGGATAAAGAGATAAAATGTGTAATGGAAAATCATCAAATTTGATGCACAAATAAAATAATTGTAAATCGTTATGCACAACCCTTCATACTTTCCCGGAAAAATTAATTAAGTATTCTGACTGGTCAAAAGCCGTAACCCCCCCCCCCCCCTTCACCACCAAATTCATTTACCCATTTCAGTCGGATTATTATTAATAAATAATTTTGATGGTTCAAAATCTTACGAACAATTTATATGTCGAAATTGTGTCGAAAGAATTTTGAAAGATGCAGGCCAGTGTCTGCCAAACTTTTTAAAGTTTTTTCCCAGAATTGTATAATAAAAAATCAATTTTTATTAGTTTTTTACACTGAAAAGTCAAACCCAAAAATTTTTCTGATTTAAACGGTTTTATTAATAATTATAATATAAACAATAATAAATTTACACTTTTATTAAACCAATAAAAACAACAGTTAACGTATCAAAATTTATTCACTTGGACAATAGGAAATCATGATGGAAATTATCCTCTTAATTTTATAACTTTTATAATTTTCATATTTTTCATTATCTTCGTAGCTTTCATATTCATAATTCTTTTATTGATTTATATTTTTAAAATTCTCTATAGTATTAATTTACTATAGAGCAGTGGTTCCCAAAGTAGTGGTTCGTGGACCAGCACTGGTCCGCAACGTGAGTTGAATAAGAGGAAAATAATGCCAGAATATTGTTAAACTGTTTACACCTCGTAAAATAAATCATATGAAATATCACAACAATATTACAAAACTATAAAGGTAAATTTAAATAATATGCATTTCTCTCTCTGGATTTTTTGGAACATGTATTATGTCCTATATTAATTTAGTGGTGGACTTTTACATTTTTCTACTTAAACTTTATGAAAAACCATGGAGTTGTTGTTTAAAATTTCAAAAGAATTAATAAACAGCAAAAACCAGTTTAATTTTTTACTTATTTTAGGTCCAATGGATAAGTTTCTCAAAAGTAAAATAACTAATGCTGAGTGTCAAGAAAATTCAAGTTTTTGAACTAGCTTCAATCGAAAATATGATGAGTATTAGATTCATTTGGGATTTATTGATACGCAGGATGATCTTGTGCCAAAACCCTAGTGCGTTATTTGTGGTGATGCTCTATCTAACGATACCATGAAGCCCTCCTAACTCACTAGGCATTTAAATTCAAAACATCAAGATACAAGATGTATTTTCTTTCAAAAAATTCTTTTGGTTTTGAAAATACACCGAGAAAATACACTTAATAAAAAAACTGCAAGACACTAAATTTTAATGTATCACACAAATACTAGTTGTCTGTGGGGAGTCTCTCATTCCAGGATACTGGGAACCATTTCTATATAGTTTTTTTAAAAGGTAAATAATAATAATCAAATTAACAACACACTACATTAATAATAAAAATAACTATGCACTATAGTTATTCTCATTCTTATCATTATATATATATATATATATATATTTAAGGTTTTTTATGGCCAAAAAGAATGATGTAAGTTTAGCTATAATCAGGGGTTTACGGGTAAGTAGAAACAAAAAATCTAAGTGAGAGTCAGTACATGTAGTGTGACCAAGATTCTTCCGTAAACCTTCGTATGACTGTTTCATATCGACTAAGGGGTCATTGCATAATTGCGTCACGCCAAAAATGACCATTTGTGAGTTAGTATAGGTCTTAGTTCGTCATGATTATTAAATGAAAACTAAAGGTGTAAAATCGAAATCAATAAAACAAAAATCTATTAATCGTCAATCAACAAAGCTTATCAGATACATAAGGACAAGAAATAATTAGGATAGTTCGATTGCTCATTTCTGGGCCACAAGCCGAAGGTTCCAGTTTCGGCATCTGCGAGCCATTGGTCGAGTTCAAATTCATTGTTTGCTCCTAGTGTCCATGCAAATTCAGTACAACATGTCTGCATATCGATTTCAGGTAGATTGACCTCATTCACCAGGAAACTGAGTGCGGCGGCCTGCTTTACTCACTCCTTAGAGTTTCTTTCGGATCGATATATTTGGTTGCTCTTGGGTCGTTGTAGCGTTATCTTGACTCAGATACTGGTGGAATTTTGAGCGCGACTTTTCTCGATAAGGTTGTCCCAACAATATTCGATTCGGAACACCTTCTGGTTTGTTTCCTTCCTCTGGCCTGGGGTAAACAATGTCCCCTCAAGCCTATCAATCTTGGCGCACAAGAGTATATTTTCCTACCGAAGCACGGTGTTTTGCGCTTTCTTATCGAAGCAGGAAAAACATGGTCTCAAAATGTTCTTTGTTGATTCCATTTAATTACTAAAATAAAAATGAAAAAGATAAATTCACTTCCCAGATCGTTCATCGACATAAAGTATTTGCACACTGCACTTTCATTTTTATTATTTCTTTTTGTGCCCACCTGTCTTCTCGAGTTTTGTTTAGTTGTTGAATGCTCACTTCTCCGCAATTAGGGCATTTCGTTTGTCCCTTTTTTAATCAATTCTACTATATAGCCTTTGAAAATTCTGCAACCACACTGTCTGTCGAGACTCTTAACAAATCTAGGCAAATCCCACACGTCATTCGCTTCTCGATTTGAATTGTGGAAGGTTGTCGGAGGAATTCGATAATTTCGTCGATTGTTTTTAAATTATTTGTCATTTCCTACTATAATATACATAAAAATTTGTCTCTGCTAATTTTCATATGTTTATATACATGGATTTTGGATTTTAGGTTTTTGCATACTCGAAAAATCGGGTACTTGTCCGTCTTCTTAACTACCTAGTAACCGATCTGACAAATATTCCTTCGTCTCCTCAGTTTCCACGGCTATTCATATTAAATCATTTTCCTGCACACGATTGATGTGTCGTAACTGATCAATTTTTAATCACATCAGTTATATTTTCATTCTCTGTCCTTCCATCTCGCAACTACTGAAGAGATGATCCGATCAAAATCCGGTACCGGGTGTTCATTTCTAGTGACCGACTCATCAATACCGGGTCTTATTAAGTCAATTAGTTCCATCAAGCTTTCTGCAGTTATCGATCTCTGTACCACCAGCCCGACACATCCAGTGGAACCACCAAAGGCAAAGAAACTCAACTTGACCCGGTCGGAGTACAACGCCAAGAAACAACCTCTTATGTACGGATATTATTCCATCCCACCTAGAATTGCCTGATTCCGACCTGGCTTTTTCTTTCACGGCAGATTACAGCATTTTCAATCTAGCCCAGTTGTTGGCCGAGACCGAAAGGTAGGGAATTGTAACCCGCCTGGAACATTATGAACTTGATCCTGTTATCATAACTTTGTTGATTGTGTTTTATTATATAACTTTCTTTTTACTTCTTTGATTTCACATTTTAATTTATACCTAGATGCATAATAATTGGTTGTTATTACTTAACACAGGAGATCACCTGTCTCTTAACTCTTGACGACTGTTTGCATCACCAACATCGCCACGAGTACACAGATCGGAAAACAATAGTCATGAAGCGTTTACCCAAGAGCTCTCTTTTATCTTTCCCGTAAACCCCAATACAAGCGAGGTTGAAAAAAAACAGTCAAAGTCACCAATAATCGGGAATAAGGAGATTCAAGTTGGAAAAATTGAAATGTAGTTCTGTCGCAAAATTTTTTTGGTGATATGCTAGACAAAGTTTAAGCCAGTTTAGATATTTGACACAAATAAACAATCACATAGTGACAAATTAATTAATTGGTCACTGGAATAATCACTTTTGAAATGGTTTAATAAACAAGTACAAATAAAGCAAATCAGTCAGCTATGTGGCAAATAATGCTTAAAAATAAAAGGCTGTAGATAAAACTTTATTACAATAACGATAGGATAAAATACAGATTAATTAATTAAATGCTCCTGTAGCTTAGAAAACAGCAATACAAATATTATTTAGTTTCAATATCTATTCAGCATTCAGTGCTTCCAAATTTTCGACTGTTAAAAAAAGAACTTGAGGTTTCCTTGCAACATTATTTTCTCCTGGAAATCCAACATTTTCCTCATCGACAGCAGGAACAACTGATTTGTCAAAATCATGAAAATATTCATGAAGCAATGCTGCCGATGCGCTTATTCTTTTCGAGGGATTATATATAAACATTTGCTAGGAAATAGATTGGTTGAAAGCATTCTCATACAATTAATAATTATTAAAATTATATTTTGTAATTAAAAAATATTTTGTTTAACTTTTAATTTTCCTGTTTTGGTGGTTTTGTGTTGAATGGATTTTGTTATAATTAATTTATAATTTGGTTTATGTCAGAATATTTAAATATTTTTGTAAGTTTTTAAATGCTCAGCTTTATGATGTTTAAATTGATAAAGATGATAATTTGTCTGCAATTGTTGTACTGATTAATGAATTGTGCATAAATATGTTTAATTAGTTTGAAGTACTTCCTATTTGTGGTTTCACGATACTCAATACCAGTTGTAGAAATAAACCAGAAAATACTCTGGAATTTGTCACTGCAAAAGAATTTCGATGGTGAGTTTATTTTTCCATTTATACTATATAGTTCCTAAAAATGTTCAAGTTCCATTAATTCACATATGAAGAAATAACGAATGAATGATTCACAAATCGAATACCCACTTATTGAAATGTTCATTTTTTATTATGCTGGAGAAATAATAAATATCGCTTAAATATAATAAATATAGCTTAAAACAAAATTAAGGTGATTTCATGGTCAGTTGATAATTTATATTATTATGATCTGAAGAGCTGCTATTACTAGATTTGTTTTCAGAACTTAGATCAGATAGGCAAATTAATAAATATACTGCTTTAAATGAAAGGAAATATCGGAGTAAACATTACAAGTGTAAGAAAATATGTCTTGATATTGGAATTATAGGCACAGATTGTCATAAATGACATTCTCAAATATTTTAGGAGAAAATGACAAAAATTGTAGGACACGTTTCATTTTAGGATGATTGGGAACAGGCCAGGATAAAATGAGGTTCACTTGTCACGGGTCTAATCCTTATAGATAGTAAATTGAGTCCTTTGTTAAGCAATATTTATATTAATCAGAGTCAGGAATCCTTTAGTAAAAAATATTAATATTTTAAAGATTCGAGCTTTTGAATATAGAATAAACATGAATGTATTTACTACTCCTTATTACATTACTTTACTTTTGGCTTAAATATCATGCATAAAATTGCTTGCCATACTTTTTTTATAAATCATTCTATTTCTTTTATACTATTTTGTTGTTAGCAAGTACATATTACAAAAATATTTGATGAGCAATTTAATGAACAATCTCAGATCTGGCATGGACCTATATCAAGCTCAACAGAGTCAGTGATTTATTATCCATTATTAATTATAAGTCTATACACAAAATGAATTTTGAAAGTTACAGAAAATAGTTTAAAATACACTTTCTCGATTTACGATGTACCCATTTTGCGCGGTTTCACTTTAACGCGATTAAGAAAAACAATACATTTTTTTTTACTTCGGCGAGAGTTATGACTTATTGGTAGACCAGGAAGTAGACGAAGAAAACTTAATTAGTATACTAATTAACTCCAATAAAACAAATATTGAAAATGGTGTGATTTACGGGATTTTTCCTGGAACCTATCTACCGCTTATATCAAAGATAAGTGTAATTAAAAGTAGAAATTATCAAACATATATAAAAAACAAAACACTCAAAATAATTTCGAAAAGTATTGATCTTACAACAGTATATAGATATGTGCACTCCAGATCCTATAGGAATCCTTGAATCTCACATATTTTGTGGGCGAATGTAAAGGGGGGGGGGAGGGGGGGAGGGCGTCATTACTTTTTTATTTATGGACAGGTACACCACTCCCCTTTCTTTGAGGTACTACCCTCTACTTTTTTTTACATGACCTCCCATATAATTTTTTTTAATTTTGTTTAAATCGTCTATTACGTTCGTCAATTATCATTTTTATAAGAACTTTTTATATCAATATACTTGAAATTAAATTCTCTATTAAATGAGACTATGACGTAATCAAAATTGTGAAATTTAATTGTTAAGTGCACCATTTTTGAATTTACACATCTTTTTAAACAACTTGAGATATTTTCACTCAAACAATATATAGATAGAATTTAAATCTTTATAAAATTACATCATTATTTTTTTTAAATCCACACTCATAACATCTTAAACAATGGCTTTTTCGGCCAACTTTTACATACACACACATTTTCAACTTTTGAAAAAATACTAATTATTCATATGTACTTATGAAAACCCATTCTGATATTAAAAAATTATATTAAAAGACATATTAAAATTACACATTTATTAAAATCCCAGAGAATTTACTTGAAAATTAATGTTTAATATACTGAAATTTGTGATTTAGTTTGAAAGATATATTAGGCTATAAATGTTTGAAAATTATTGGGGGAATCGATGAAGAATTGTGATTAAACAATGAGAAAATATAATCTCTAGTTAGGTATTTGATGGTAAATAGGGTGAAATATTTTGTTGAAAATATTGATTTTAGTAAATTTTGATCTTTTGGGATGTTCTTATTATATATATTTACCTACTAAATTAATGTAGATGTATGTTGGGTGGCGACAGTCGCGGAACTTCAAAATTTGGGCCCCCCGCGCAATGTAATTTATTTCCACTTAAATAGATATGTTAGGGAAATTTGTTGCTTTTTAGATTATTTTAGTGGAAAACTCGCTTGGATATAAAAAAAGGTAGAATATTTACATTTAAATGAATTTACTGGTTATTAGATTAAAGCCTTAAAGCTTATATCAGTCTCCTTTGGAATTTAATGATAATTATTTAGATATTTTTAGTGTAGATTGACGACTTTGATAATTTGTAATGAATTTATACTGAATTTTCTGAATAATTTGAGCAACTAGTCAATCAATTTGAGTATACATGTGATAAATTACTTTAAAAAATCATTAAAATTACTTTATTTCAATTAATTAATAAGTTGAATGATCAGTCTTAAATAAAGTGGTAGGCGGAAAGGTTTGAACTACACTAATAAATTAAAACGGTTGTATTAATATTATATATAAAGTTTCCTTTCAAATCTTTTAATTTGAATTAAGAGACAGAATACACCCGTTATCAAATTATCCAGTTATAAAAAATTGGAATAATATAAAAATTTATTGAATGAATTATTGATTATCGATAAATTTTATATTGTTAAGTGTTTGTAATATTGAAAAAATGAAGATTATGAATATTCTTATATATTACTTATTTTTGATAAATATTTAATAAATAGTCTTAATTTAAACTTATTATTCGCCCTTCAATTCAATAAAATTAACAAATTTGAAATAAATTTTAAAGTATATTTTACTTTAAAAATATTTTTAACTAACCGAAATTTATTTCATAATTTCTCAACTAATTTGTGTATGCCCACTCGAACTTCTAAAATTAAATAACAAACAATAACAGCAAATATACTACTAAATTAAAACTTTAAATTATACATTAATGAAATATTTAAACTTCATGAGCAATAACTAACTGATTCAATTAATATTAATTGAAAAATATAAAAGTTAATAAAGAATAAAACTAAACATGATATTGATAACTTTAAAAAATATTTATATAAAGATGATATAAGCTATCATTTTAAACAAATAGGTGACTTATATTTTTATTCATTATTTATTGAGTAATATTACATATTTATAATATTTAATTATTACTGATGTTAAAATAATTGATTGTTGGCACTTTTATAAAAACAAGAAATCGTAATGAATAAACTTATGACGGAAATCAAGATTTTTATAAATGTATTGGATTTAATTGGCTACCACGAGTAAATTGAGAATATCAATGCAGTTTTAAAACCCAACCAAATCGTTAATGGAAAGTTAACCAAAATCATACTAGGATATAGTCATACGTGTTTGCAATTAAAGGGTGGGTTGTCTAAATTTTCTAGGTTGCTATACGATTTACTATCAAATCTTCACCTTCACGATTATTTTACTTTTAACCATCCGTGTACCCATAGCAGCGACCATTTTGGTATGAAGAAAGTTGCTGAAAATCAATAAGCAGGTGAACTCTACTATTATAACTGCTCCTCGTTACATCATCATTTTCTGGTTCATAACTGTTGATAAAAGATCACACGTTGCTTTATCATAATGTTGGGCAAGAACTACATTTAGCCCACGTAACAGTATCAACAGAAATAGCAAGCAGACACAACATTAAGTAAAGTAAAACTAAAAACACGCCAAAACATCATATAACACAATTAAAAAGAATTTACACAACACCAAAATGATAAACCAAAAAGTAGAGTAAAACAAAACAAAAAAGAATAAATATTGCCCGAAATAAAATTAAACATAACATTGATAAAAAACAGAAAGTAAATAAATTTGAAATAAAGGCAATTTAAGAAAAAAATTGGAAATAGAAAAGATTCTCACCAAATATCATTTAAAATGCCTTAGGAGATAAAATTATGAAAGAATTGATAAGAAATACTAGAAGATGAAAATGATGAAATCCATCACTGCTTCCAAGAACTAGTCAAAGTTAACTAAAATATTAAAATTTAGAAATTAAATTATCAAATTTCCTAATTAGAATAACCTAAGAATATGATCTAAGAAAACTTGTGCCTAACCCACGGTATAAAATTACTGTTATTGAAGTTTCGTACAAGAATAGAACTTATGATAGCTGCGATCATACAGATTATGAAGCAGAAGTTTGTAATAGCGAGAATGAAGAAAATAACGACAATGATGAGGATAATTAATATATTATTGATAAAGAGCAAGAATTTCAACCAGATATGAACAATCAAAAGGTAAGACGAATAATTAAGATATTTAGGCGATCTCCAACAAAAAATGATATTTTAAAACAATATTGCGTCAAAGAACATGATAGAATGTTGCAGCTTCTTCTGGATTTCAAGACTCGCTGGAACTCGATTATTATAATGCTTGAACGCTTTTTTTTGCTAAAAAATTGCAATAAGAAATCGTTGATTGACCTTCATAGCGATATAGAGTTAAGTGAATTAGATATTGAAATAACAGCTCTATGACCCGTTATTTCCGCAGTGAATGCTTTATGTGAAAGTGAAGCAAATCTTTTAACTGCAGATGCGACATTGTCATTTGCCATCAATAGCTTGCATAATGATAATGCTTTATCCATTGCTCTAAAGGAAAGTCTCACACATCGTATTTCAGAACCTCGGACAATTTTATCTAGTGACTTGTATTATTTACATTTTGAAAGGAAAATTTCAAAAAATGTTATTTTTCCTAAAGCTTCTCAAACAACGATATTAAATATCGTCTCAAATCTCTTGGGACGTTTGCACACCCGCATTATCCCATAGGCGCAATAGGCACAGTGCCTAGGGCCTACGAACTGTAAATGGCCTACGAAAATGTATACATATTATTATTTACGAAAAACTTATATAATAAATATTCAATCAAAGCATGAAAAGAAAAACTTCACTTAATCCAAAATAATTCAAAATTTATTTTCAAAAAATCAAAAAAAAATCATTAATTTAGTAAACAATTTATTTAATTATTACCTAAACTAACTTTCCTACATTTTTTATTGGCGAATTCGACAATAACATCTTCGAAACTAATTTCTCGCATTAAATCACTTTCAATTGATAAAAGTTTAAGAGATGATAATCGTTCCTGTCCCATAGTTGATTGGAGGCAATTTTTTATTCTTTTAAGCTTTGAAAAGCTCCGCTCTCCTTCCGCATTCGTTCCAAATATTGATAAATAAATTCTTAACACAATATTTACATTAGGAAAACTAGTAACTAGTTTATCATTTATTTGTGCAATTATCATTTCCTTCACTGATTTTTTATTCCCATACATTCGTGAAAATAATAAAAACTCGTCAACAAATGCATCTTTAACATTTGAAGAATATATTTACACTAACTGGTTTGCTTTCGAAACTATTTCATTATTTGTTAAACTTCTGTCCACCAAAAATTAAACCTTTCATATAACATTTGATATGCTCCAAGTCGCTTACGCATTTCAATTATAAGTCTATCTACTATTATATAAAAAGATTCTATACGAAATTTGTCACTTGCACTTAGCCTCAAGCTAGGATCTGTATTGTCTAAAACTTCATCAAAAAATCTATTTCGTGTTCGTTTACGTTGTGTATATTCTTTATATTCGGAGGATGTAAGCTTTTTTGCCATGGTTTCAAATTTATCAAACTCTAAACGAATATCATGAAAGTAAGCTATGAGAGTATCAAATAATTTTACAATAGTGCATAATTCTATGCCAGTCTCCTGCAGAGCTTTATTGACAATATTAATATTTTGTAATAAATCATTCCAAATAACACACATAAATGCTGTTTCAAAATTGTTCAGCTTTTTTATTAAAGATTTCGCTTCCTGTACAGCCACAGCAGGTTGACGTTCGCTTTCAGTTATTTCAAACAATGCTTGTTGAATTTCTGAATAATTCATAAATAGAGCCTAAGTAGCATCATGTCGAATAGACCATCTGGTTTCTGATAAATTTTTAACAACACAAGTATTTTCTTTCATATTGTCTTTTAATTTGGACCATCTTTGTGGTGAAGCACAAAAAAGTGTATATTGCTTGTAAAATTCCAAAAAACTTTACTGCTTCGAAGCAACACTTCACAGCAGTTGAACCTACCAAATTAAGACTATGAGCAGCACATGGAACCCATTCAGCCAGACTATTTATTTCTCTAGATCTAGCTTGTACGCCTGCATATATGCCGCTCATATTACTGGCGTTATCATATGATTGGGACCTGCAATTTCCAATACTTATGTTATAATGTTCCAAAGTATGTCGTATAATGTCGAATAAATATTTTTCCATCGTGTTGTTCAATTGCAATAAATTTTAAAAATCGTTCAACCACATTTCCACATTTAAGTACATACCGAATGATCACGGTAAGCTGGTCCATATGAATAATATCAGGAGTTGAATCCATGCTGATTCCATAATATTTTGCTTCTTTTATTTCAGATATTATCTGCGTTGTAACTTTAGATCCTAGTATACCAATAAATTCTTCAGCATATAACATTAGATAAATAGGAAACATTTCCTCTTCCAGCATTTGCATGTCTTCGAATATGTTCTTTTAAAAAAGGATCAAATTCGGCTATAAGATCGATACAACCAAGATTATTTCCATTATTAGAACAAATATGAATTTCATTATCGCCACGAAATGGTAAACTTCGTTCAGAAAGAAATTTTATTACGGCAACTATTCTCTTTAAAACTTCAATCCAGTAACTACACAATTTTTCTTTCTCTTTCTGTAGCTCTACATCAATTCTACTGTTCTTCTGTAATTGAAACATAGATGACACTGCGTTAAGGTAATCTTTTGATTTTTCATGTGATGTAAACCTGGATATTGCATTTTCCAATCATCAAATCCATTTATAAGTTGGTTGAGGATTACCGTCACTCTAGGGAAAAGCTTGCAGATATAACAATATACTGTTCCAGTTGATAGAGAATATATAAGCCAGTCTCTCTCGATTGCTTCCCCATTTGTTAATTGCCTCATAAAATACTCTTTACGTGGATATCTGATTTTATCCATATTTTCTACCCTTCAAGAGAAAATTGAATTCTATATTTTGCGAAGGCTTATTTCAGAAAAATAATTTATGAGATCTGGAGTAATAACCCAATTAGCTGGATCAGTATTATATTTTAAGTTTAAATTAACTTTTGATATTTCATTAGATATTTCTATTATTTTATCCTCTGATGATATAAATATTTCGGCAGAAGTTCGGTCTTCTTCTACCTCTAACTCACATGTATATGTATCTTGTTTATTAGTATCTTCCGTACCAGATGATAATTGTTCTGAAGTTTTATTTTGATTTTGGTCTTCTGGACCAATAAATTCGGTTACATTTGTAGAGCAGCTTTCATTATTTCTTCTTGTTTTTGTTATATATTTGAGTAGCGAACCTTTCATTTTTTTCAATGCTTCTTTGACTATTTTCTTTTTACGCTTTTCGGAGCCCGATTCATGTTTTCTCTTATATCCGTCAGACATTTTACTTTCTTATTTTTAATTTACTTACTTTTAATAAGTAATTAATATTTATAGTTTTACAGCAATATTATTTGTTATAACTAGATAACTCTAACAAAGTAGAAACACAATAAAAATTTCTTAATCTTTCAGAAAATTACTTGTAAAAAAATCAGTTGCTATGGTTGCACAGCTATAATCACAGAAAATTTAATTTCATTCGTATACATATGTAAGAAAATGAATTTTCTTTGCAATTGAAAATAAACCAGCCAATCATATCAAGCAGGTTTAAAATTTTTGTTTTCAAATGCGTGGAATTTAAACTTAGAAACAAAAGACTTAAAGTATAATAATTGGTACTCATCATCGTCATACATATACGAAATAAGCATTTCTTCATGTAATTTCGATCGTAGTAGAAAAACGTTATAAAGCGAAATAAAGGCACCAATATAATATTCACAAAATAACATTCATAAAATAAACCAATATGGAATGAAACTAAACTTTGTTATTTAAATAAAGTGTTGTTAAACAAAAAGACTTTGGAATTAAATTAACGCATTTTAAAAATAAACCACAGCTGACTTCATTAGGGATACTGGCAAAAAACTATTCGATAGGGTTAAAGGTAAAAGTGCCTAGGGCCTACGAAGAGGTTAATTCGGGCATGGACGTTTGTCAAATCAATCTATTGATGATGAACATGAATTATCCGAAAATGATTCTGATTTAGCTAATATCTTGAGCAAAAATTAACAAACGATTGCACCAGGATATTACGCAGCAACTAACTAAGGGAAAATTAGGCATGCCTGTTCATGATTTAAATAGAATGGAATCATTAAAAAGAGCTTAAAATGTTTATTCATACCGGTTACCGAGGTTCTTTGTTAATTCTTGTGTAATAACATTTGTTGACAATAAGACCAACAAGCGTTGAATCAGAAAGCAATTTTCTTTATTAAGCTGCGTAACCGTCTTAATGATGACTCGTTGGATCATTTATGATTCTTCAAAGCATATTTTCTTAACACTCAAAAATAAAAAAAATTTCCCATAATTTCCTAATAATTTATTTTAAATTAGTTTTAATGATATGCATACTTTATAGTGGAACATTATTAAAAAGTATAAAAAATGATTTATAATTCAGCAATCTATTTTTTATATATTTTTTCTATGAACATCTAATACCGGTATTAATACCTGGATCCTGGAAGAGAATTTTTCAATACCGTAATACCGGTATTGAAATTACTAATACTAACATTGCGGCGAAATTAATTAAAAATAAATAAAATAGAAAATTTAAAAATAAAATCGTTATTTTAAAAAAATTGAAATAATATATAATAATTTGAATATTTATATAGTTGCTATTTTATGCTCTAACAATGTATTCGTACTATTTATTTTCGACGCATTTAAACAAGCTTTCAATTGGCAGAATCAGTTATTTAAGACACCTATCTGCCTTCAATCATTTTAAAGTACCAATCAGCATTTGCTTACATATTGCCTGCAAAGATCGACATTTATGTGTTGATATCAATGTGATCATCAAAAAAAGGTTTTTAATGGATCATGAAGTTTTCCCATTTCAAATTTTTCTTCGGAGGTAATACCACAGCAGATAAAAGTTTTGACTATACATCAACAATACTGTTTGTCCAATCAACTACCCATTTCTAAACGATACTATAATTTGGTACTTTCGGATTCCCTTGCTTTATGTGCATTTCAGACTCAGGAAGTTTCAGCAATGTATGCTTCGTATAAATCATTACAGTTTTTTTGAAATATCTCTTTGACAACAGCATCCAATGGTTGTAATATTCTTGTCATTTTTGCTGGAATTACCTCAATAAAAATATTATGCTTTTCATAGTATCTTGTGTCAGTTAATTTAATGTGTAGAATTCATAGAATCCATAATCAATAGAGCTAGGTCACGAAGCAAATTAGTTTGTGGTCTATTCATAATAAAAAATTTTAATATGTCGCCCCTCCACATAACACTGTTATTTAGGTCAACAAAACAACCACTGTGAACTTTAGAATTTTTTTTAATTTGGAAAATAACAAATGTGGTTTTAAAATTATTCCATTGACCGTGACCGTAAACGTAGCACTGAATCTTTTATGGGAGCTATACGCTTTACGCATTACCAGTAGTATGATTGGGGCCATCTAGACCAGGGGCCCTCTGGACCACATACCCCCTCCCCCCCCCGGGAAAAAAAAATTTTTTAGAACGATGCCACATATTTTTAGAACTATTACGTAATCGATGCCACATATTTTTAGAACTATTACGTAATTTTTTTTTAATTAATTGGTCCAGCGGGCTCCTACTTTTTTTCATCCCAAAAATTATTGTTCCCGCCAACAGATTTTATTGACCGATACCTCATCTTAAAGCTCAGTCCAAGACCTTTCGAATGAGCTATAAGTATCTTATATATCTTTAATAGTTTTAATATTATTAACAATTGATGACCACCATCTTTTCAAAGTTAAATTATTATTATTTTTCAAAATATTATTAATTGGTCCAGAGGGCTCACACTTTTTTTCATCCCAAAAATTAATGTTCCCGCCAACCGATTTTATTGGACGATCCCTCATCTTAAAGCTCAGTGCAAGACCTTTAAGATGAGTTATAGTTTCCTATCATACGATGACTCATCACATTTTCAGAACAAAGACAATGACTCACCCAATGTCTTACCTTATTTTTAGAACGATGCCACATTATTTTTAGAACTATTACGTCATATTTTTAGAACGATGCCACATATTTTTAGAATGATGCCACATATTTTTAGAACGATGCGTAATATTTTTAGAACGATGCCTAATATTTTTAGAACGATGTCTAATATTTTTAGAATGATGCCACATATTTTTAGAACGATGCCTAATATTTTTAGAACGATGTCTAATATTTTTAGAATGATGCCTAATATTTTTAGAACGATGCCTAATATTTTTAGAACGATTACTTCATACTTTTAGAATGATGCCTAATATTTTTAGAACGATGTCTAATATTTTTAGAATGATGCCTAATATTTTTAGAACGATGCCTAATATTTTTAGAACGATTACGTCATACTTTTAGAATGATGCCTAATATTTTTAGAATGATGCCTAATATTTTTAGAACGATTACGTCATACTTTTAGAATGATGCCTAATATTTTTAGAATGATGCCTAATATTTTTAGAACGATTACGTCATACTTTTAGAATGATGCCTAATATTTTTAGAACTAATAATTTTTGTTTTAATTTGTTTAAATCGTTGATTATTATTATTATTATTATTATTATTATTATTATTATTATTATTATTATTATTATTATTATTATTATAATTATTATTATTATATAATCTATCCGACAAGATATTCTTTCCCCCTATGGGTACTGCACACAAGGGTACTACTCACAATCAACAAGTCACATGGGTACTGTTCATATTATTATTATTAGTATTTTTTTTTTCAAAGATATTTAGTTACATGCTCACTGCAAACTAAAGTAAATATGAACAGTATTATCAAATTAAATAAAACTTAATAAAAATTTAAATTCTTTTAATGGCTCAAAACAAAGTCCTAATCCATAGTGACAACATTACTAGTTTTCAATAATAAAACAATTTTTAATATACTTTCTATGTTTAAACACTTAAGGAATGATTAATAATATTACACAATATAATGATTTTTATCCATAGAAAGAAATACGAAAACTTTTCATTAATATAAATCAACACAAATCAATGTTTTTACAAAGTTATATTAATTTATCACAGGAAAAAGATATTAAAATCGCTTAATCACTCAATTGTACATCATCAATATCAATTTCGTCACTCAATTGTACATCGTCAATATCTATTTCATCATTAGGATCATCACCAGAATCGAAATCTGGACTTAAACCATTGAAAAGTGGACCCACTTCCTCATCACCAGAAACAAAATCTGGACTTAATCCTCCGAATAGTGGCCCAATTTCTTCCAATATTTGATCTTCATTTTTATCATCTAGTGCTAAATAATGACCAAATGCGAGACTGGAATTTTTCCCCACCCAAAACCGCTTGTCGTCGTTGTTTGACAACGCGATTTTATTGTTTTTAAATGTGTACAATTGATGGTTCCGCGTCCCTATCCTACTTTGTGGCACAGACAATACTACGTTGTTATTGTAGCATTCTAAATATGAATCGTGCCTAATTTCTGTACCTATTAACCTGACTCCTTTTGCTTTTAAATGATCTTTAGCCCCTAACAAACTATAGCACTTGGGTCTTAAGAAAACCCATTCCTTATACCCTAGACCTTTACTTTCATCTTTAAATTTACCTATCACCGAATCAAGGTTTCTAGAGTATAAGGGATGTGCAGGGTCATAGTTGGAAGTGTCTAAAAGATTGTCACGAATCATTGCCGGCAAAAGAGTGTCAAGCTTACAGTGCCTAACCTCAAGAAAAAAGGAGTCAGTATCGCCGGCAACGATATTTATCTCACATTTAAATTCATTTCTATATTTAGCCAATTCTTTATACTGTAACTGGTACATCCTCAGTTTAGACAGGTCTAGCACCGTTTGGCCAATGTAACTAGGCCTGTCTAAACATATAGAATCCTTATTGAGATGTGCAGCAATCAAGTCATCATCAATTTTGATAGATTTCTTGAAAGTCGGCTTTGAAGCATATACAATCATCTTTTCAGATGAATTGCATAACCTCAAATTCATCCGTTTTTTAAGGTTTTCTACGGATTTCCCATACAGACTATTATTAAATAATTTGTATAGATCTCTATGTAGCTCACATGTAGAATTGGCTCTCAAATTAGTGTTTTTGTCTATGTAAGATTTAAAAATGGTTGCATGCTTAAATTTGATTGCTCTATGTACATTTTTAATAATAGCCCCCAATTCTATATACAACTTGAGAAGTCGCCAATGAAGAACATGGTTCTTCTTCGGCCAATGCGTGAGCATCAGCTTCTCAACTTTAGAATTTGGCGGGCACATCTTTTCAGGAGCAAGAGGAAAATCATTCAGAAAATCATGCAAACAATCAGGGATATCGATATCTACCTCCATAGTATAACCATATGGAAGGTTATCGATATCAGCATTCATACATTCATTCAAGACAGAATCAAGATCATCATACACCCAAACAAAGTCAGCATAAGGCAGATTTTGGCTTAAGGCCCAACCATACAAGTTATTAATATCAATATACAAGAGTTCTGTGTCTTCAGAACTTGCAACATAATGTTTGTTAACAAATGTTAACCCACCACGTATCCCTCCTTCATAGAAATTAAACATTTCCATGTCCTGCAAAAGTTCAATGGGTTCCGTTAATGTCATAAGCGCAGAGGCCCATGACATACCGGGAATGCCATAGAAATTAAGAGGCTCAAGACCATTGTAAGCAATGGCCTTTTCACGGAATTGTTGAAAATAGTCTGCGAGGAGAAACACGTCTAATTTAAGGTAAGTTAACATGTAATCTAACATGTTATTGCAGTTTTGCTGAGTCCAAATAACTTGGGCTAATGCATATTCATCATTAGACACAGAATCCCAGATAGGTGGCAATTCAAGAGTCGATTCCAGAACCTCAAGAGATGTGGCAAAGTCATAAGGAAAGATACCTTTGGCTCGAACAATTGCGCCATCGAAAACAGAAGAAGTTAAAGGCAGATCGGAAAGAGTCTTAACCGCTTTTGCTAAAGAAGAATTAACAAACTGCATGCTGTCAATAAAACGAACAGACAATTTGTTAATGTACGCGATGAGGGAGATGAATTTCTCGGTAGTGGTCGGAATAATATTTAATTCCCAAGAAGGAAAATTATTGAGACCGTACTTCAAAATATGATGGAGATCATACCCCCTCAAATTGTGAAAAACCACAGGTAACTGTTTCTGAATTCGTCGAGAAACATTACATTTCCTACAGGCAGCACCAAGATACTTACCTGAAAAGTGACAATGATCCCTAACTCTATTTCTAATAAATTTTTTACAAAGGTAGCAGGTTCTGGAATCACGAAAGGCCCGCTCTTCAGCGAAAGACAAGGTTTGCATGGGCTTTTTCCCATTAATTTCGTAATATGGCAGGACAATTGTCATAGCAATTTCCTCCACCTTACGCAAGAAAGATAAGATGCAATCATCCCCAACAAACTCATAATAAAATTTGGAGTTATTATAATTATTTATTAATAATAAACCTGCTGTTATTGGCAAATGCTTTTGATGGTGTATTATATCCCCCGGTAAAATTGATTCAAAGTCTGCATATATCACGAATGGCGGGGTTATGGTTTTCGCATAATTTTGAAAAATTAAATTTTTATCATTGGGTAGCGTGTATAGAGTAGTACCTATCTGGTTTTTAATGCATAAGGCTACATGAATATCAAATGCATTTTTATGTCTAAATCCGTTAAGACAATGTGGACACCAGTTTACTTTAATTCTAACGCCGCATTCACTGCTAGAGTGACAATTCATTAATCTTTGTAAGTTAAAAACTGCGGTATAATGGAAATTATCACCATCTTCCAATAAAAGTAAGTATAAGGGTTCACCACCTATAACCTTAGATCGGTGAATTATATCCAATTGAGGATGATGTGGAATATAATTATCGTCAACTATATTTTCAAAAGGCTTAGCTGGGGTTGTTCTATAAGTTAAAACATTGATTGCTAAATTTAAATCCTTATTTTTCATCTCGAATTTAGGAATATCACATAGTTTCATTGGACAGTCGGAAATGGGGTCAAAATTTAACTCGTCAAGATAATTTTCATAGGAACTAACTCTATTTCTATTTATATGTACGACATTACGTTTAAAAGTGCTAAAATACTATATATAAAGCACATATCATCGGTGTTTTTAACGTTTACTATTGCTTTTTTAGATTTTAAAGATGATGGGGTGGGGATATAACTATGCCCAGCTAGCATATTCATATGTGTAAATTTTGTTAATATAAAATCTATTTCTTTGATTTTAACAACCCGCCATCCACTACCCAAATATGTGAATTTTTCTATTTTATTATTTAATTTGTGAACCCCCTCACTTAGAAAACTATCTGAAAAAGCCTCTGCCCTATTCGAGAAGAAATTATCTTTAATTTCACCATCTTTTTCAAATTGAATCAAAACAGAGAATTGAATTTTCACCGACCCCATTCTGTTTATTTCATGATTTAACTTATTAACGATTTTATCGGTTATGGTTATTTGAATGATGTTATCCTTTTCTACATTAAATCGTAAATTCTTTCGAACCCCCTTAAAATCAATTTCGATTTCAGGTTCATCGTCAATATCGACTGAACCGCCTACTTGAATATTATTAACCACAGTTATTTGATCTAATTTATTAATTTTAGAGGGAGCATCAGACCCAATACTAACAGCAGGTCTTTTTAAATTATTATTTACATTAATAACATTATTAATTAGAGGTTTTGTAATATTATTTACATTAGTTTTAATTACATGTTTTGTAATATTATTTACAGGTTTTGTATTATTATTTACAGGTTTTGTATTATTATTTACAGGTTTTGTATTATTTACATTAGTTTTAATTATAGGTTTTGCGGTATTTCGCAATTTGTTAAATAAATCCTTTTTATTTAAAGAGAACTGATTTAAATGGGATTTATGTATACTGTAAAACTCTAAATATTTAATGCTATGGGAAGTCTCGCATATTGGGCATATATAGTACTTGATGCCATAAAATTTACGACCATAATATTTTTTCATCACTTTGTGACATAAATATGAGTGACCAGTTGAAGCCTGGCAGTAATGTGGCTATAATTTGCCTGTTAATTATATTTATCAATTAATATTAATCATGAAATTTATATATCATTTATATTTCTTTTATCATTTAGTTCTTTTACAATTATTGATATATGTTTCATTTAAATACATTATAAAAATGAAGTAAATATTAATAATTGTAAAATATTAATAAAGTCTTGTAAACTATAAATGTGTGATTTTATTACTATTATTATTATTATTATCATTATTATCATTATTGATGCAGCTGCATGCAGATTACATTTAAAGATTATAATTATTACATAATAAATAGTTGATGCAGCTGCATGCAGATTACATTTAAAGATTGTATGTATTACGTAATAAATAAATAGTTGATGCAGCTGCATGCAGACTACATTTAAAGATTGTATGTATTACGTAATAAATAAATAGTTGATGCAGCTGCATGCAGACTACATTTAAAGATTGTATGTATTACGTAATAAATATTTAGTTTGACGCAGCTGCATTTAGACACATTTAATAAAGGGTATGTATTACGTAATAAATAATTAGTTTGATGTAGCTGCATGCTCACTGCAGACTACATTTATTGGGGCAATCATAATAAAAGAGATATGTAGCTGCATGCTGACTGCAGACTACATTTATTGGGGCAATCATGATAAAAGAGATATGTAGCTGCATGCTCACTGCAGACTACAAGATATATTATTATCATTATCATTATTATTATTATCATTAACATTATTATTATTATTATTATTATTATTATTATTATTATTTTAACTAATGTAGTTGCTCATTGCAAACTACAAGGAATATTTTAAAACTATAGTTTCACTTTTTTAAACATTTGCATAACCTAATAATTTCATAATTTTCTCTATTTTCGTTATAATAATTTCAATATAACATTTTCATAATTTTCTTCATTTTCGTTATAGTTTCATCATTTTCTTCATTTTTATCATAGTAATTTCTTTATAATTTCCATCATAGTATTTTATTCATAATTTCGTCATAATTACAATAATAATAATTCAAAAAACATAATAATTTTACGATTAAGATTTATGCAAATGTTTAAAAAAGTTATTAAGAAAATTTTAAAAATTTTGTTAAAGAAATATAAAAATAAATAAATGCTTACATTGTGATTCCTGATCGGAATCAGATTCCTCATCAGCTACCTCCTCAATAGAAGTGAGGGCATTATTTTCATTAATAGAAGTGAGGGCATTATTCTCCTCAATAGAAGTGAGGGCATTTTCCATATTGTTTTCCTCATCAATATTAATTGGGGTATCCATGTCATCATTAAACGCTAAAATGATTTTTAAAAAATAATATACTATAATAAAATAAATTTACTTTGTTTATTGAAAACATTACAGGAAACTGGGGCATTAGTTTGCCCAATAAATACGACATCATCATCGTCGCTAATTATAATAGGTTCTAAATAAAATAATAATTTCATAAAAATTAAAATATTTAAATTTACCGAAAATCCTATCAGCATTCAAAATTGAATCATCTTCGGTCACTTGGTACCATAAATTCTCTAAAATAATAATAATAATAATAATAATAATAATAATAATAATAATAATAATAATAATAATAATAATAATAATAATAAAATTAATAATAATAATAATAATAATAATAATAATAATAATAAAATAATAATAAAAATAATAATATTAATAATAATAATAATAATAATAATAAAATAATAATAATAATAAAAATAATAATAATAATAATAATATTAATAATAATAAAATAATAAAAATAATAAAATAATAAAAATAATAATATTAATAATAATAATAATAATATTAATAATAATAATAATAAAATAATAAAAATAATAATAATAATAAAATAATAAAAATAATAAAATAATAAAAATAATAATATTAATAATAATAATAATAATAATATTAATAATAATAATAATAAAATAATAAAAATAATAAAATAATAAAAATAATAATATTAATAATAATAATAATAATATTAATAATAATAATAATAAAATAATAAAAATATTAATAATAAAATAATAAAAATAATAAAAATAATAATATTAATAATTAAAATAATAATAACAACAACAAAGGAAAGGATACATTTATTAAACATCAAATATTTTATACAACAACCAAGCTAAACAATGTTGACCGCATGTTTGTGTCAAGGGATTTTGAAACATTGTTTTATTATATACAATAGGTTTCCCCATTGTTTGGAGTTTTGATACCAACAAAGCAGGGTAATAGAAACCCATTGGATCGAACACGAATATATTACTAGGTTTCATATATATAGCTATCCAATGTTCTCCACCAAGATGAGACGATTGAGTATTGACGATTATGGCTTGATTATTGCTCAAATATGGGATTTTATCAAGAGGAAAAACTCCTACAAATTCATTTCCCAATATCTGTTTTCCAATTCTATTGACCTGAACAGAACTACTTTAATAAATTAAACAGTATTGAAAAACTTACTCCATGACAACTTTTTGGTGTTTCTGTATACATTTATACTAGCACGGTTCTATTTGCAGTAATCTGAACTTCATTTCAAATACTCCATATATTATAACATGTACTGGTTCAGTAATGGCCTTTGCAAACTTTATATCCAGTCGTAAATTTCCGTTTTGTGGTAATTGACTCTGATTTAAATCAAAATCAGGGGCTAAAACAAATGTGAAAAATGGGTATTTGCTTTTAAAATCCTCTAGAGTTATTCCACAATTCAAGTTTTTATCTAAATAACCCAGGTTTCTAACAATACTCTGCATATATGTCGCACAGTAATTATCATTCTCGAAATCTTGAGTATATGTTTCTCTATAATCAGTATTTTTCGACAAAGTCAATGAAGTAACACCAAAGTTTTTGAAAATTGAGCTGGAAGCAGTATACGATCCATTATATTGCGTTTCACTTTGAAATGTTATCAGAATAAAATTAGGCATTCTTCTGTCACCAAATATTTGTTCTTTATAGAATGATGAAGCACCTTTAGCAATAGCAAATTGTACAATTTCCTTTGTTTTTAAAGGATAAATTGCATGTTTTGAATTAAGACCCAATTGATGACCAGCTAATACTGACGGGTCTACTCGAACTCTTCTCACCAATAATTTTGCTTCAACTAATTGACATATTGGTGCACCAGTTGCACTAGTAAGAGATAATGCAGAATCGGACCTTTCAATCTAATATGTATATTAACTCCCGGTAGTAATATTTCGGTTGATCCATAAAATCAAGTTGTAATGATGAGCACATAGTGAATACTTTTGAACCTTTAACCCACTTTTTTCTTTCATCATCTGTTGATGCATAACCCATTGGAGTAAGACAGGTATTTTTAGTATCGGAATTGTAATTTAAAATAGTTTCTATCAAAGCCTTGTGAATGAATGTATTATTTCCGCCCTCAATCTTGATATTATTAAATCCCAACACTGCATCTTTAAACAGAGTATGAAACATGAAATTGTTTGGTAATACATCCGCATTGGCATCCAAAACTTTTCTATCTTTATCTACAACTTTGATCTGAACAGTCAATAAAGTATCGTTCAAATCTAAATATTCAGTTTGCGAACCATTAATATAAAACTCGATATCATTTCTACTATCAGTAATTGAATTCATAGGAAAAACTTCTTCAAAGGCCCCAAATTCTATTACAGCCTGGGGCGATGGTCTATCAAATATACATAATTCGGATTTACCACAAATCATTTTGCAAATATAGTTCCATGTCCTTTCATTCGTTTGTTTATACGTGATATTCCATGTCCTTTACGTTTTGGAGCCGGGGCTGGAGGCGTATCTTTTTGAAACATACCAGCAACTCCAGGTAGAACCTTACCTAATTCAGCTAAAGCATTTGTTTTTATGGATGGTAATATTTTCTGTTCATTCATAATAACATCTTTTGCAGTTTTCATACCAAAACTACCAATACGTTTAAGAATAGGCAATGCAAATCTACCAATTGTTCTCAACCATCCCGATCCGTACTGTTTACCAATAAAATATGGTAATTCACCGCCAGATTGGCTACCACTATACATGCTAATAATATCAGAATTTGCCATCTACTTTACGAAAATGTAATGTCAAATGAGTTTTTGAACCTTTTGGAAAGTTTATAAGTTTTCCACTATCATCACGAATATTTATTTCTATATTGTTTATACATGAACTTGCTATTGGTAAATACATGGGATTATCGATATTTATATTGAAAACTTCATCATGTTCATATTTTCCAATCTATACCGATTTCAAAAGAGGAACACTGGAATCACCAACAATTATGGGTTCGATAATGTTAGTATATATGAACATTTGTTGATGATGTTCTAGTATTCTTGGTTTGCGTATACCAGTCGATTTTTCTCTAAAGCATTTGATTTTAGAGATGGTAATATTTTCTGTTCATTCATAATAACATCTTTTGCAGTTTTCATACCAAAACTACCAATACGTTTAAGAATAGGAAGTGCAAATCTCCCTATTGTTTTTAACCAACCTGATCCGTACTGTTTACCAATAAAATATGGTAATTCACCGCCAGATTGGCTATCGCTATACATGCTAATAATATCGGAATTAGCCATCTACTTTACGAAAATGTAGTGTCAAATGAGTTTTTGAGTCTTTTGGAAAGTTTATAAGTTTTCCACTATCGTCACGAATATTTATTTCTATATTGTTTATACATGAGCTTGCTATTGGTAAATACATGGGATTATCTATATTTATATTGACAACTTCATCATGTTCATATTTTCCAATCCATACCGATTTCAATAGAGGAACACTGGAATCACCAACTATTATAGGCTCAATAATATTAGTATATATGAACATTTGTTGATGATGTTCAAGTATTCTTGGTTTACGTATACCAGCCGATTTTTCCCGATATTGCTGCTTCTCTAATCCAAGTGTATTTGTCAAATTTTTATCAAATGTAACTTCGCAAATGTCATCATTCAAACTAAAGGTAAATAACAATTCTTTCACAATGTCCAAACTTTTAAATATGTGTGAACAATTATACTTTAAATATTTAAGTAATACATCAAGTTTATCAATATATAATTCGTCAGCGAAGGTGAATGATTCTTCAACTTCATTATTATACGACACTGATATTTTGATTTCTTCTTTCATTACACTGTTTGCTTCAAATAGATCAAAGCGTAATAAATATTCTGTTTCCATAACTTCATTTTTCAACTTATTGCAACCCATTCGTCTGGCATCTTCAATATATTCGAATGTTATTGTAAATGGTTTAAAATCACAACTGATATTTAATCCATCCTTGTAAAACATAGAGCAATGCGGATCTAATATTTGATTCGGAATATGATATGTTTTATCATAATTACTAATAATAAAGATACCACTACATGTTTTCATAACATTCCTTTTGAAATCAATCTTACATTGACTATAAAATGGGAATGTATTGTACACGAATGTAAAATCTTGCAGTGCAACTTCCCAGTCGCCATTTAAAGAAATCGGATTCTGGAGATTGACCATGAATTTACTAGCTTGATTATCTGGATGAATTAATGGGCAACTATTGCTTGGTAAAATAGTATAAAAATTCACTTTACTAGATCCTTTTCTGATATCCATGATGGGTTTTGATAACCATGCCATTTGACATAGTATTGTTTATCATTGCCGATCTTTTTAGTTTTCAATATCTTTTGAATTCTAAATACTTTTGGGGGAGGAATAACTTGTAATTCTTGTTCATAAAATTTTCCTTGTACAATATTGTTATCATTGTCTTTGATGACATACATTACAGGATTCTGTTTAGTATTTATTTTTGAAATTACAAAGACTTCATCACTCCAATTTGTATCGAAATTTTTAATAAATGGTGATGCACTAATTTTACTAATTCTAACATGGTCACCGACTTTATATTTCGGTTTTGTAATTTTTTCAGGTTTTTTAGAATAGATTGTTTTTGACGTGATATCAATCGGTCTTAATCCATTCAGTCCTTGATGTGATGAGTGATTATAACTGGTTATTATTTTTGGTAAAACCAATACCCATTTTTTATTACCTTGATGCACGAATAATTTCTTTAATCTATCTCTCAAAGTTCGGTTAAATCTTTCAACATGAGCAGCTTTGTATTGAGAATGTACTGAGTAATGGTTTATTTTCAATTTATTGAGGATTTGCTTGACTTTACTGTTGTAGAATTCTTTACCTAAAATAATAATAATAATAATAAAAATAATATTATTAATACCTAAATCTGTTTGCAAGTTATTAGGATGTCCATCTTTAAATAAATGATTAACAGCTTTGGACATTTCATCTCCAGATTTACCTTGACGGGTATTGCTCGGGCAAACCGACTGAATACATCAATACATGTTAAAATATATTTATACCCATTGTTAATTTTCGAATAGGGTATCATCTCCATCAAATCCATTTGCCATAAATCATTTATTCCATATGTTTTATATGCTCTTGTTGGGAATCGTTTCTGCATTGGTTTGTTCAAACTGTACGCAAGCTGGTCTGATAACCACTTCTGGGTTTCCTTTTTCGAATTCGGAACTCTTTTCCTTAATTTTGCCACTCCACCAAAACCGGCTTCGTCTTCCGGGTTCGTCCAAATCTTCTCCATTACAGCAAGAAGATTTAATATTAAATTTAATGTCTGGTAATGAAGGATTAGCACCCATTGTTTATGATCGACTTCCTATTATTCCACCTAATAATGATATTGCTAAAGGTATCAATGCACCGATAAATCCCCCTTGTTGTTTATATATAATTTTTCTCATTTGTTGACGATTTTTATTATTTACTAATGATAGCAAAGGTTTCCTATGTTTACTCAATAATTGCTTTTTAGATTTACTGATTTTAATCTTGCCTTTGACTACTTTAAGTATAATATCGAGTAAATCATCGACAACATAATTTGGAAATGATTGCAAAATACTGTTTCTTTTCATACTTGGTGCCTTTAACAATGTATTGAAAAACGGGAAACTCCGATGATTTTTAACAACTTTTACTTTCTTAGTGGTTTTACTTTTAGGTTTAGGTTTAGGATTTTTCGAAATAAGATTCATTGCAGGAAAATTTTCTGTAATAAGTTCTTTAGATGGAGTATAACTAGTTGTTGGTGGAACTTTTGGTTGTTTTTTACCCGATATCCTTGTTTTTGAAAACATGATTTATATGTTTTCAACTTTGTTTTGAACTTTGTTTATATACCATGGCACCTTTTGGGTTGAAAATATCTGTTTTTACGCGTATATCATCAGGACATTGTTGTGTGAAATCGAGAAATATATACCCATGCGGTATTTTCGTAGCATCTTGAAATGCATTGATAAGAAAATTACGGTTATTAGGGTATGCTTGTCGTCCAAGAAAATCGATGACAGTTGCATCTCTAGGATTCTTGAAAATAACTAAATATTGTACATTTAAATTACGTGTTCGATGTGCACCACCTTGATGAAATAGATTTTGTGTTATGAAAATAACCGTTACACCAACATGTCTGCTGATTTTTGTGAATAAATTATTAAAGTCCTTTTCTTTATTGGCTTCTTGATACAAATCATCGATAATGATGACATCATCTTTCTTCAAACGACTTGACCAGTTTTTATCAAAACCCTTTACTATTTTCATGTTTTTCAACTGACAGAAACTTGATTGCGTCAATCCGTGTTCTTCGTCGGCGCCCTTATGCCAATAAATATTGTTGAATTTTGTTTTAAACAAATTTGATTTTAGTAATTTACAAACAAATAAAGTTTTCCCGCTACCACTTGGACCAACGATTTGGTATACTGCATCATTTCGTAATTCCATTTTTTAAATTTAAACTATATAATTATTGTTTATATTGATAATTTAAATGAACTCTGTTTTTAAAACACCTATATATATCAAAGTTTTTAAAATTATTTCATTAAAATGCTTTCAAATATAAATTACAGGGCAAAAACTGATGTATCAAAAATGGTATTTCCAATAGGGAAACCACAACAACTTATCAATAGAAGTAATAAATATCCAATAATATATTTCAAAACTGGTAAATGTCGAATTATGGGGTGTAAGGAAATAATCAAAGCTAGTGAATATAATGTTTATGATTTAGAAATACAATCGATAACCGTAACTTCCGATATAGGTTTTTCTTGTAATTTAAATAAATTAGCTAAATTAATACCATGCTTTTATGAACCAGAAATATTTCCAGCTTTGAGATATATAAAATATAACCCTATGTGTGTAAATATATTCGCTAGCGGTAAGATAGTAATTCTTGGAATAAAAAATATTGATTACAAATGTATAGTTGATAATATCATATCTGAAATTAAATCAATAATTGAAGGAAAAGAATTTTTAGATTTTCTATTAACACTTAATTAATTATTTATCATTCAATTAAAACAAAGACATGCTGCAATCTGATTGGATGATAAACAATAGTCATAGGTATAAAAACCCTGTACCATTTCATTTTAATCATAATTCACAATGACCAAGAAAATTTCAAGCACTGAAAAACCAAAAGTTGTTCCAGAACTTGTACAACCTGTTCAAATGTTCCACAACTACAAAATGTATTTTTTAAAAGAAGAAATCAATATGAAATTGGTGTCACCGATCAAGCTTATTCCTACCCAATTTCAATTCTTAACCGGCACGCTTTCAATGTTAGATATTAAAACCATAGATGATGTTTTCAAAAGGTTGAATACGAATCTGACATGCAATCAAAATGCATTTTTCAACAACCGATATGCAAAATTTTATGATTCCTTTGATGAAATCAGTTTCAAAGAAAACGAAAATTGGTATATAACAATTGCAATCCAAGGATATAAAGTTGATAATAATGATGTGTATTCTCCAATTTGGAAAATTATGTCTGCTAGACTTTCACAGTTATTTTAATGTTGTATTTAATAAATGTATTTAGTTATATTTGTTTTCGCTTATATTCTATATTTTCTATAAACAAATATATACTATAGTTTTAAAATACTAATAATGACTACAGAAAAAGGTTAATATGATTAGTTAATTATCAAATTATTTAATATTTAGAATTTATAATAAACTTTTTATTGGAAAAATTAACTGAAATATCTGGTGTGAAAATGGAGGATATATTATCTGTTGCAAACGCATTAAATATAAACTGGGTAGCGGAGAGTGAAGATTCGGGATTTGATGAAACAGATGAAGAAAACACTCAAGATGATGAGGAAAGCATTCAAGAAATTGATGAAGTTATGGAGGAATTTACGAATACTGAACCGTGTGTATATAGGGATTGTATAGATCATGTTGTTGAAAATGTTATGAACTGTGGAGATGATGAATGTGAATGTGTTAATAAATTTTAGTGTATATTTAAAGAATAATATTTAGAATTTAGAAAGTTTTGTCTTGAATATTTTTACCAGTACCATTGTGAAGAGTACCGCTGTGACTTGTTGATTGTGAGTAGTACCCTTGTGTGCAGTACCCATAGGGGGAAAGAATATCTTGTTCGATAGATTATATAATAATAATAATTATAATAATAATAATAATAATAATAATAATAATAATAATAATAATAATAATAATAATAATAATAATAATAATAATAATAATAATAATAATAATAATAATAATAATAATAATAATAATCAACGATTTAAACAAATTAAAACAAAAATTATTAGTTCTAAAAATATTAGGCATCATTCTAAAAATATTAGGCATCATTCTAAAAGTATGACGTAATCGTTCTAAAAATATTAGGCATCATTCTAAAAATATTAGGCATCATTCTAAAAGTATGACGTAATCATTCTAAAAATAAGAGGCACCATTCTAAAAGTATGACGTAATCATTCTAAAAATATTAGTTCTAAAAATATGATGAGTCATCGTTCTAAAAATATGAGTCATCGTTCTAAAAATATGAGTCATCGTTCTAAAAATATGAGTCATCGTTCTAAAAATATTAGGCATCGTTCTAAAATTATGACGTAATCATTCTAAAAATAAGAGGCACCATTCTAAAAGTATGACGTAATCGTTCTAAAAATATTAGGCATCATTCTAAAAATATTAGGCATCGTTCTAAAATTATGACGTAATAATTCTAAAAAATAATAGGCATCGTTCTAAAAATATTAGGCATCATTCTAAAATTATGACGTAATCGTTCTAAAAATATTAGGCATCATTCTAAAAATATTAGGCATCATTCTAAAAATATTAGGCATCATTCTAAAAATATTAGGCATCGTTCTAAAAATATTAGGCATCGTTCTAAAAATATGACGTAATCATTCTAAAAATATTAGTTCTAAAAATATTAGACATCGTTCTAAAAATATTAGGCATCGTTCTAAAAATATTAGGCATCGATTACGTAATAGTTCTAAAAATATTAGGCATCATTCTAAAAATATTAGGCATCGTTCTAAAATTATGAGGCATCGTTCTAAAAATATGATGTAATAGTTCTAAAAATAATGTGGCATCGTTCTAAAAATAAGGTAAGACATTGGGTGAGTCATTGTCTTTGTTCTAAAAATGTGATGAGTCATCGTATGATAGGAAACTATAACTCATCTTAAAGGTCTTGCACTGAGCTTTAAGACGAGGGATCGTCCAATAAAATCGGTTGGCGGGAACAATAATTTTTGGGATGAAAAAAAGTGTGAGCCCTCTGGACCAATTAATAATATTTTGAAAAATAATAATAATTTAACTTTGAAAAGATGGTGGTCATCAATTGTTAATAATATTAAAACTATTAAAGATATATAAGATACTTATAGCTCATTCGAAAGGTCTTGGACTGAGCTTTAAGATGAGGTATCGTCCAATAAAATCCGTTGGTGGGAACATTAATTTTTGGGATGAAAAAAAGTAGGAGCCCGCTGGACCAATTAATTAAAAAAAAAAATTACGTTATAGTTCTAAAAATATGTGGCATCGATTACGTAATAGTTCTAAAAATATGTGGCATCGTTCTAAAAATTTTTTTTCCCCGGGGGGGGGGGTATGTGGTCCAGAGGGCCCCTGGTCTAGATGGCCCCAATCATACTACTATTACCACATTTCGTATTCCTTTGGTGGTTAAAGTTCAAAATATCTTGGAACTTGATCCACGTTTAAAATGTTCGATTCAATTTTTTTAAAATTATTTATCGATATCATTTTTTATATCCTGCAATATAAATTCGCGGACAACTTTATTGAAATCTCCGTTAAGCTTCGGAATGTTGTTTATCGTCTCAAAGCTAATTTCCAGTGGTTTAAATTTATCAAGCCAGCCACTTGATGCTTTAAAATCTTTACAAATTTTAATTTTGTTTTACATAATGCGCCATTTCTCTAATGTATTTATCTCTGATGCGAAGACCTTTCCCATTTCTATCATTGATCAGCTCATCTTCTAGTTCGCCAAATTCTTTTTTCCAACCACCACCAGGCAATTGCCTTGCTACTGCTGTAGATATGTCTACATTTGATATTATCTTAAAAATTTCCACTTGATCTTGTAACCAGTCGCAAACTGTTTATGTTGTCATATATTTTACTTAAAGCAGAAAACCATATCCAGGAACTTTAGGTTTATATTCTTTATTTACTTGCATTTAAAATATAATGAATACGACTTTCCTTTTCCGCTCATATTTATAGTCTCCAAAATAATAATAAATAATACAACCAATATTAAAAAGATATTAATAGAATTTTATAACTTTTTATAATATTTACACATTAAACATATAATTAACCATATTATGTTATAATGTCATTAAAAATTAAATTATAATGGAATGGTTTTATTTTTTAAAACCACGAGAGGTTAATAATTTTCAAATAAATAAATTAGCAAAATATTTTTTGTTGAATTTTGTTGGCTTGTTCGAATATAACACCATGAGCGTCCTATTCGAATTAACTTCCCAGTGGGCGTACTCTCTAGGCGTTTTTTACGAGGGAAGACTGCATTCTGATCTCATGGCGATGTTTCAAGAGAGTTAACGATAAACTTCATCAATTAACTAGACTGCGGACATCGGAGTGACCAAATAATATAATATGCCTAGTAGGAATCTTGGTTGGATAATTATTTATTAACATTGGTACTGATTCTGACTCATCGTACTCTTTGTCTTAATTGATCAAATAAAATCCAATACTTGTTTTTATTGAAAATCAAAGTTTTTACAATATTGTTAATCACTTTTAATCTCTACCCTTTGACAATAACATAGAGGAAATCACAATGGGAAACTGACTTTATTTATCTATCAACTTTTCACTTGATTATTTAGTTGTGACTTTAAGTTGACTTCGGTCTCCTTGCTTGTTGCATATTTCAATCTTCGACAAACTGACAATAGGTTATATTAGTGCTGTTACATTTTATAGATTTGTCATGTTCAAATTAATTCAAATAACCAACATTAAAAAATTTCATAACAGGTGATTTCCTAAAAACAAAATAATTAGGTAGGTGATATTTCCCTTATACGTAAACAGACTGCGTAATTTTGATATTAACTAAATATTTTATTTGTCAATTACTACTCAATTACTACTAAATTAATTGTTTTTAATTGGTTTTTATTTTTTGAATATTTTTTCTGAATATTATTTTATCTGTATTCGTCTCATAATTTGCATAAATATATACCCTTTCCACGGTAGTACGTCAATTTTGAATTTTTTCCATTTGCACATTTCTTTTCACTAATCTATACGAACCCCAATAGTTATTCAACAGATTGCTACCAACTTCGAGTCACACATATCGATTGATATTCAAGACAAAACCGATGATTGAAAATGATGTCCGTGAAGCCATCTCTACCGATAGCACGCAGATGCAAAATATAAAGCATCAACTTGGTTACTTTATACCGATGTCCTACTCAAGAACTGCAGAAAACACTCATTGATCTTGAATATATAAAAACAAGCAAAAGATTTTATATCAGTTCTTTTAACGAGTAATCCCAACCCACATACAGCTTTGTCCACTCCTTATAATATGAGTGAGTTGGCAAAAATCGATCAATGGCGTTCCCAAATTATACAAGCAACTACAGTAAAGGTCTTATTATGCACCATACACAATCTAACCAGTGGTTCTCAAGTAATATAAAAGCGCGGAACACTGACAAAAAATTACTTGCCCACAATGAGTGACCAATCACAAATTACTATAAATCTGTCGTAAACGTAATTAATGCCTTCTTATAAGCAAAGAAAATACCACGCGCAACAATAACAAGCAATAAAAACACTTTTATATTTGTATGTTTATATATCTGTGTAACGGCTTGCTTATTGAATCATCTTATAAAAATATTAATTGAGGTTTTGATGATATGTATCTTAAATGCAAATTTAAAGGTAAAATGTCAGTGTTTTCACGGAACACTGGAAGCGTAATCGCGGAACACGTGTTGAGAAATCACTGCAATCTAACCAATCACATTGCTCAATTCGAACGGAATGAGGTTTCCTATATAAATTCTAATATTAAAATGCTTCATAATGCCGCAAACATTCTAAGTTTTAAATGTCTTTAAAAATATGGTTTTAATGTTCTTGGAATGGGATAAAAACAAATTTCTGCAGCATGGACTGTAACTGCCAATACACGATTCAAATGCCAAAAAGTAATGAAGTAGTTGCTAATTGTATAATTCTCTCATATTCTGTCTAAAATGAAAAAACCAAGCAATGCGATCGATAGTTAAATACTTCTGATACACTTGTAATTTTAGTCACAATGGGTCTAATTTCTTCATTATAATACAATTGTGTTTCATTATGAATCCTAAAAACGGGCAAATCGTCAATCTTACAACTCACTATTTGCCAAATTCATATTTAAATCTCAACTCAGTCGCTGTCAGTTCCATGATTTTTTAATCGATATTTTAACATTTATTGATTAAAACACTTATAATCAATAATAATGAGCAAAATTAAAAAATCAATAATTTGATATTTTTTTGTATTTGTTTAATTTACGTTTAGGACAACAGAGTAAAGCACTTCTCATTATACCTATACAAATATGTTGAAATGACTCGACATAAAAAAGACAAAAGGTAAAAACAAAATCAATAAAGAAAATCGATTGAAATAATCACAAACGAATATTTGAAAATTGCAACAATATACAACACAGACATCTACCACAACGTCCATGTGATAACTTTTTGATGAAATATAGGCAAACCAGTCACATTTAATGGAAACACCACTGTGGCGGATTCCAAGTTCAAGCTGTTCAAAACAGAAGATACGCGATGCCTAGAATAATTAATAATTTGTAGATAGAAATTGTGTGGAGGAAAATTAACGAATACAAAATTTAAGAATCGAAATTTTAAAATTAAAAAAGTTATTTCAGAAATTAAACAAAAAGCAAATGTTTAAAATATTAACTACAGTTTGAAATTATGAATGAGAATATTGAAATTTTAAAATGTCTGTTAAAATTGTCGATATATCAAAATTATTATTTCTCTCGAAAATGTTGAGGATATCTAAATAATTGAGTAAAATGTTCCGGGAAATCTGCGAAACCGGAGTGAGGAAATGAAATTGAAAATTAGAAGAAAATGACAAAATCAATAAAATTAAGCAAGATCGTTTTTAATAAACAAACAATTTAAAAATGAATTTCATAAAAAATACAAAATTGAAATTCTGAAATAACGAATGGATAACCAGAGAAATTGGGAAATTAAAAAGGGAGAAAACTAAGTAAAATTGTAGGGCAAACTCGGCTAACTTCGTGATACTAAGGAATATTCTTAATATTTTAAAAGAAAGCATAGCTAACCAATAATTATAGATATAAGAAAACTATGTAATGTCCCGGTACATGATTCGTTTTACTAATCAATCATTTAAATTTTGAAATTTGTTTGAGAGTTCAAACTTATGTACGTTCAAATCAACCATGTCCTTTTTGTGTAACTTCGTGATGCTATGCTAATTTCGTGATAACATTTTTAAAATATTTTTAATAAATTAGATGTCAATATTTACAAAGAATATATGAATTAGAATACTGTAAAAAAATACATTATATTAACAAAAGAAGTTGTATAAACAAGCAAAATTGTAAAGATGCTACACAAATTAATATATTATATATAAATGGCACCAGCTAGTCCCTTTGGCTGCGGAATAGTTTAATCTAATAAGTTTCACGGACAAACATTTACATAAAACCGCTGTGAAACTCAATGGTGTCACGAAGTTAGCCCAGTTTGCCCTATATCTCGACAGATAAGAAGAATTAGGGGCATCACACAGGGAAATGTGCTGGAAATAGAAACCAAAACAACAGAATTATCTATAAGTGATATTGGATGGTACAGAATAAAAATGAAACTTTGGTTAAGAAACAGGAAAAAGAAATAGTCAGTACGAGAATACAGAGTTAAAACGAAATGATGAAAACAAATTAAATTACAAAATTATTGGATAGAAACAGTGCCAAATCGAAAAAGTAATTTAAAACAAATTATTTAAGTTATTTATTGAGTAATTTCAAGTTAAAACTAGGAAATCAGGTAGATCGATTCGACCGATTGTCGAAAACAGAAGCAGTAGTTAAGTGATTGTGAATTCAAGTTTTATTATAGACATGCTATTCTTCGAAACAGTTTGCAATAAGCACTCAGAGTCACTGTTGTAATATCGAATTGTTTTATGTCGTTGTAAATTGATAATCAATTGTGCTGATCAATAAAAATTTATATTGTGATACAATTCGTTATTGTTGTCAACTAAAGCAAGTTTTGGAGTCAGATTAATAATTGGTAATTTTTACATTTAATCGACAACCTCAAAAACAAATATTTATTTCAATAACCGTAATTGTGAGATTATTAAATTAAATTTCGAATTCATAACTTATGAGTGGAGAATTAAATGTTATAGAATCTAATAAAAATAACGAAGTTGTTAAACTTAAAAAATCGCCTTTATATTGATGACAATATATATTAAATTGTTGCATCGTTTTGTCGTATTTTGGAGTCTTTACATTTTAGCATATCACAATGGATTATTGATTTAATTAGTTTTTAAATTTTTACTTATTTATTTGTAACTTTGTGCTTAAAAAACGAAAGTAGATAAAAATATGACCATTTGTATTCCTCTCTCCAAGTTTATTATTTATTTTGGACCACGGCTTTTGTGTGTAGGGATTTTTGGTTGATAGTTTTTACATGATTTTTGTGGATATTGATTTTGATAAAAAATTTTGTCCTAAAAATTTTTTTACACAAATTTCAATTTACTAAAGAGGATTTTTGTGATTAATCAAAAGAAGTGTAAATAATTTCAACAGCTGGGCTGGGGAAAGAACTTGTAGTTTGATTAATTAGTCAAAGAAAGTGCGAAAGAGAGAATTTATTGAAATAAGTTTGAATACGTAATAAGTTCGGATTACGTAATCATTACAAATGAGTTAATTAGATCAAATAAAGAAAGCAGTGACTTAATAAGGCAATATTTTAAAAAAATAGGTAAATTAATGAAAGTTAAGATGGCATAATAATGAAAATTTGAAATTAAAGCAAAATAGTTTTTATTAGGTAATTTTGATATTGATGTAGATATTGGCTATGATAATGTAAATAATGATTTTGATATGGTTATTGATAAATTAAAAATGCATTTGTTTATAAAATAGAAAATAATAAATATAATGATAAAGAACCGCAGAAAAGGTAATAATTTTATTAAAAGATACAGAGTAGAAATTATAATGAGCCTATATGGGTCAATAATATTGTGGAAATTAAAAAAGGTAGGGCAAGGCAATCAACTAGCACACTTAAAATTCAGAACTGTGAGATAAAATGCATACTCGATACATGAGCTACAGTAAATGCCATTGAGTTGGAGCAAATTGAGAAACCTAAAGATGTAGAACTAACAACAGCGACTGATACATTGAGATGTGCAAATAATAGTGTTTTAGAAAACGAAAGGTAAAGCAATATTAGAAATAGTAATAAATGGCAGGAAAAGAAGGGTAAGATTTACGATAGTAAGGGGTAATTGGTGGTATAGAGTTGCAAAAACAATTTGGTATACAACTAAAGTGGCCAGTAGAAGAGGTCGGAGAAAACGAAGCAAGGAGCACAGTATCGAAGCCAAATTTGGAAGACAATAACGGAGATGGAACGATTTCAAAGAGCAATGGATACTTTAAAGATAAATAATCCGATACTACTAGACGTTATAAAAAAGAATCAAAATGTTTTCATAGGCTGATAAATGGGACATTGGCTGCACAAAGCTGTTGAAGCATAAATAGAAACTCAGGAAAAACCGATAAATATTAAACCTTGGAGACAACCAGTCAACCTGGAAGGTAAATAGATGAAACGATAAAAAACTTATTAAAGCAGCTTCTAATAAACTATAAAATTTCAAAATTTATCAGCATCAAATTTGGAGATTCCAAGAGAAAATCAAAATACTGGTCTCCTCTACCCTTGTGCTAAAGCAAATACACAGGATAAAAGAAGGACGGGATGTGAAAGCTGTAAAAATTAAATTGAATTATAAATTTTTATTCAAAGCCATTGTTACTAAATTTATATAAGCAGTATTTAATTATACACAGATCAATATTGTATTCGTGAACCTCCACCGACAAAAAGATTGTATTGGAAATTCATGCAAAATAAATGAGAATATTAATCTATAATGAGAACTGAAAATAGAGGAAATATTTGTATATTTTAAAATATTCGAAACTTGAAATATCTTGGGAACTTTTTCGTATTTTTCTCTCGATTAATTTGAAAAGTGGGGAAAATTTTCCATGATTCTCAGCATTTTTGTAAGATAAATTATTTTTAATTCTATTTTATATATAATTTCCTCAGATTCTAGAGATGTTTATCATTATTTCATGTTTCATAAATAAAAGATTGATAAAATGTGATTGGTTGAATTTATATTAGAATTAATCTGAATATATTGATTTTTATTGGTTATTTAGAAATTGACATATAATATATAATAACTAACCCATCAACACCGTTCATAAATGCAGATGGAATATGAACCTGGCGTCCAGTATCATCATGCACCATGCTTATTAGACGTTTATTTAGCTGACTGTAATCATATACAATAACAGCTGAGGCTCCAGCCAATTGAGCGTTAATAATTTTCACTACAAAACTGCAGCCTCTAATAAAGGAGAGTAATTAACAAGTTGTCTATTGATTTTATTCCATTACCCTCGAATGATAAGTGCAATTTTTGATGTAATGTTTTGAGAATTTTGTAGATTTGAACATCCGTGTTCAGGTTGAGCTATTACTAGACTGGCATTTGTATAAGTTGTATTCTAAATGGGTTATTTATTAAAAGTCATATATTAAACAATTGCATATTAAAATTAATTAGTAAAAATCGTAACAACTTCTTGATTCTTCAAATTTCACTAAAAAAATAAAATTCATTTATGAAATATTCAGAAAAGGATTGCATTAAAATTGAAATAATTCATTTCACTAAATTTATCAAATTTATTTGTAAGCATAAAATTTAATATGATTTAATTTACAACCCACTTATCCTAACAAACTTTGAAAGTGTGTTTAATGAAATAGTTTATGAACTAATTAAACGATGTTCAAATTATGCTTATGGAATAATTTGATTAATAAATAGCATACTATTCAATAACAAAAAAAATTATGAAATTAATTTGTAGAACATATATACTTACAAACTGTGGACCGATCTTGGCTGGGCTAAGTGTGTAAAATTCTGTAACTCGATGGGTAAGTAATTTTTAAATAAAAATTATCTGATAAACTATTTTTTGACGTTAATTGATATTCTAAAGAAATAAGCTATAATCAATTTTTCATTTAATGAAAAATATTTTACCTCCTTCACTTTCAATACAAGACAAACAATAAAAATGAAAACAACGTATAAAAATATATTGAAATTCATAGAAATTCGAAAATGAGATACACTCAATATTTAAACAAATACACAAAAGTTCATAATCCAAATTTCTTTTAAATATAAAATCTAAATACGAGGGCCATAACTTTTAAAAGAAAATTTTTAGGAATATTTTACCTCATACATTCAACTTAATGTTATTTTGTGCATTTTGAGATTTTAGTATAATATATATAAATAAATTAATTAAATTTGATTATTAAAATATATGAATATTATCCTTGAATAATTTATTGGCAAAAACCAATTCCTGGGTATATGAAAGAGATAAATTTCCTTTACATCTTCGAAAAAACCTACAGCCATTTATTTATTTCTTGAGATAACACTTAACATAACTTTCATCAATGCGTATACCATTATAACCGACGTTAGGCCTAAACTATAACTAGTTGCTATCAGCAATCGGTGGTTCTATCTATACGGTCGCTTATATTCTGTCGCGCCTCTAGGTTCATGTACTTATTATTATGGAAGGCACTGTGTAACTATTTTTGAATCATTGTGTATTGTTACGCTTTTTCCTTGTAGTGACCCTCGTAGGTTACATGTGGGGAAGATCATTCAACGTTTTCCTTATTTTTACATTCCCATCTTCAATCCCGTATAATTGTTTTAATCGGCCACTAAACGTTAGTCTCAAGTAACGTTGGTACTGCGATTGAGCGGGTGGCGTTCGGCAAGAGGTGTGCATTACAACTAGAACTACTGTGTTCGAGTCGCTGTGTTTATAGGCTACCATACAATGTGTCGTGCCTCATTTTGTTCTTGTTGTTAGGGATAGGCCCCTGGCCTTAAATTATTTTAGAATCAGTTTTTTTATTTTCATGCTAATTTAGAAATTATTATAAAAGGGATTAAATTTGTTAGGACACGCGAGAAATAATAGTTGTAGTGTTGGGGTTCAGTAGGAACCGAAATTGAAGGTTCGAAATTAAATAATAATTAAAATAATAATTAATTACGAAAATATGAAGTAAAATAAAAATAGTATTTTAAAATTATCAAAAATAGAAATTAAATACTAAAATTAAAACTAAAATATAATTAGTAATAAATAATTACTAAAAATAGAATTGTAGAAATTATTTAAAAAATATAATAAAAATAGTAATTAAACAATTACTATTAATAGAATTAGGTAAATAAAATTCATATAAATAATAGTTAAAAATTAGATCAGGAGGACGAAGTGAGAAGGCAGAAAAACCGCAGTGTCTAAAATTAGAGAGGAAGAAGTCAATTTTATTTTTAGCAACAAACTAATTCTCGTCAAAGTGACATTTATCATAATTTCATCGATTAAAGGAAAATTAGTTTTGGAATTTTGGGAATTTAGTTTTATCGTCAATCTAATTGAAGAATTTGTATTGGAAATATTGGATCGAAAGTTAATTTTGTCTATTCGTGGATTATCTATTACAACGTTATTTGGTACTATTTAAGGAAAGATATTAAATCAGTTAGTATTTATCATTATTTAAATAATTATAAGTAATTATCAAATCGGTTTATTTGAACAAATTAAAGTAATTTTAAATAAGGGATATCATAACGTCAGCACGTATNTCTAAATTCTCCAATCTTTGGGATATTCTTTTTCCTGGATGCTTTGACCATTTTAATTTGTCAAGAATATATAAAATATCCATCAACTTGGCGGTATTTGGACAAATACATATTGATTTATTAAAAGACTCCACCGTTATTGTCGTATTGTGTGAGCACACACTCCTTATAATAATTAGCAATAGAAATATAGTTTTCATGTTGTATCAAATCTATTATGTTTTACATTTATAGTCTATCAACCAATCAGAATCATATTACACACACAGTAGTATAAATAAGACAGTATATTAAAAATTATTGTAAAAAATGTCTAAATTTATTGAAAACGTTCTAAATGGACTAGTCACAGCGAATATAGTCGACAGCCTCAATTTCCTGGTCAATCGGACCGAACAAATTATTGAAGGCAACCATATCGACTACCAGAGAATGCTTGATATGGATTGTCTTGAATCAAAGAAGAATTATTTTAACAATATATTTCAATGTCTCTGCGATGAAGACATGAAATGGACAAGAATTATTGTAGGGTTCACCTACATGAAGATAATCATTGCGAAATGCCAACATGACTCAGAACATTATTATCAGTGGTCTTTAGAAGTAAATTTATTATTATTATTATTATTATTATTATTATTTTTTTTTTAGATAATCAAATCCAAGTTTAGTCCATGGATAGAAGATAATGGCGGATGGGATATACTCAATCAACTCGCCCGCAATGCTAAAGAAACTGATGAAATCAAAAGAAAAATGAAAAACTATATTAAACTCACAACAGGAGTTGTTTTATTGTATATGTTATTTAAATATTTAAATAAATATTAATTTTTGTTATTTTTCTTATGTATAAAAAAACAAATTTTAAAATTTAACATTTATTAACACATTCACAATAGTCATCTCCACATTTCATAATATTATCAACTACATGATCTATACAATCGTTAGGTTGTTCTTGATTGTTTTCTCCATCAATTTCTTGGATGTTTTCTCCATCAATTTCTTGGATGTTTTCACTAATTTCTTGGGTGTTTTCACTAATTTCTTGGGTGTTTTCTCCATCATTTTCTCCATCAATTTCTACATCAGTTTCTTGACTCACTTCACTTTCATCAAATCCTGAATCTTGACTTTCAACTATCCAGCCTATATTTAATGCATTTGCAACAGATAATATATCCTCAACATTTACACCAGCTATTTCTGCCAATTTTTCCAACAAAAAGTTGATTACAATTTCTAAATAATAAATAATTCGGTAAGTTATTAATCAAAATTAACCTTTTTCTGTAGTCATTTTTATTAACACTTTTAAACTATAATGTAAGTTTGTTTATAGAATGTCTTTGTTAAATTTGCATTACTGTTGCATTAATATTAATAAAATAAATAAGATTAAATACATTAAATACATTTATTAAAATACATTATATACATTTATTAAATACATTAAAATAGTTGTGAAAGCCTAGCAGACATAATTTTCCAAATTGGAGAATACACATCATTATTATCGACTTTATATCCTTGGATTGCAATTGTTATATACCAATTTTCGTTTTCTTTGAAACTGATTTCATCAAAGGCATCATAAAATTTTGCATATCGGTTGTTGAACCATGCATTTTGATTACATGATAGATTTTAATTCAACCGTTTGAAAACATCATCTATGGTTTTAACATCTACCATTGAAAGCGTGCCGGATAAGAATTGAAATTGAGTTGGAATTAACTTGACCGGTGCAACCAATTTCATATTGATTTCTTCTTTTAAAAAATACATTTTGTAGTTGTGGAACATTTGAACAGGCTGAACAAGTTCATCTTTCGGTTTTTCAGTGCTTTTCTTGACCATCGTGAATTATGATTAAAATGAAATGGTACAGGGTTTTTATACCTTCAAAATAAATGGAACAACCAATCAAATTAAAGTTTAAATTACATCAATGTTGCACATGCTTTGCATTTGTATTGCACATGTCTTTGTTTAAATTGCATCAATGTTGCACATGTATGATTATTATTATTATTATCATTATTATTATTATTATTATTATTATTATTATTATTATTATTATTATTATTATTATTATTATTATTATTATTTTTGGTCATCAATATATAAAAAAAAAAACAAAATACATAAAAAATATTTATTAATTTAAATCAACAATCCTAGAATAGTAATATCTTCTAAGTGTTTTTACTAAATTCCATTCTACATATCGCTGATAACGATCAGCACAACAACTGCATCCAGTGATACATGGATATTCTGGTTCCATTTCTTTCTGCATTCTGTCGATCTTGATATCCCATTGGAATTGATTTAATATATCGAACATCCAGATTCTTGTTGCATTGTATACCAAATCTGGTATAATCTCTGGATCCCTGTCCTTCAGAATTTCATTCAATTGAGGATAGAAATACTTGAGGCAATTTAACATCACTTTGGAATATTCATCTATAAAATATATAAAAAATATATATAAATTAAAAATTTACCGTAATTATCGATCTCAGACATTGATTTTGCCGCGCTAGTATACATTATTAATGACATCTAAACAATAAACAGTTAATATTATTATTATTAACCAATTAGAAATTAACCAATTAGAAATCGACCAATGAATTTAACTCATTCCGAACATTGTTAACAAATTCCCTATAGTCTAAATTTCTCAACCCAAGCATGACAACCTTTCCACTTGAAAACACATTGACACATATAGGGTTATATTTTAATAGTCTTAATGCCGGAAACAATTCCGGTTCAAACATACAATCACATTTTCTCGATATTTTGTATAAATTGATAGTATGTCCCATATCCATAGTAACGGTAATTGATTGAATTTTAATATTATTGATTCGATATTGTAATTTATTAATATCCAATGGTTCCTTACATCCCATAATTCTGCATTTGCCAGTCTTGAAAAATATTATCGGATATTTCCCGCTTCTATCGACAATTTGCTGTGGTTTTCCTGGTGGGAACCTCATTTTTGAAACATCAAAATTTCCTCGATAATTTATATTTGCAAGCATAATTAAATCATTTATGAAATTTTACTCTTTATATACAACTTTAGCAAGAGTTCATTAAAATCATCTAATATAAACAATAACTAGATATTTTAAAATTAAAAATAAAAATGCAATTAAGAAATGATGCAGTATACCAAATCGTTGGCCCGAGTGGTAGCGGGAAAACATTGTTTGTTTGTAAATTATTACAATCAAAATTATTCAAGTCAAAATTTAATAAAATTTATTGGCATAGGGGAGCTGATGATGAAAGCGGAATGACACAAGATCAGTTTTGTAAAATCAAAATGACAATCATAAAAGGGTTCGATAAAAACTGGTCATCTAGATTACGACAGGGTGATATGATTATTATTGATGATTTATATCAAGAAGCAAATAAAGAAAAGGATTTTAATAATTTGTTTACAAAAATTAGTAGACATAAAGGTGTCACTGTAATTTTTATCACTCAAAATCTTTTTCATCAAGGTGGATCTCACCGAACTCGTAATTTGAATGTTCAATATTTAGTTGTTTCAAAAATCCGAGAGATGCTACAGTGATTGACTTTCTTGCAAGGCAAGCATATCCAAATAATCGAAATTTCTTAATGAATGCATTTGTCGATGCAACAAAATCCCCACATGGATATATTTTTCTAGATTTTACACAACAGTGTCCTGATGAATTACGAGTAAGAACAGATATATTTAACAAGGAAGGAGCTATAGTATATAAACAAAGATAAAACCAAAATAAATTATCAATCATGTTACTAAAAACTCGTGTAAAGACAAAACCTACAAGAAGGAAACCTGCAAAAGTGGTTAAGATTCCACCAAAAACTAGTTTCACACCATCGAAAAAATTGCTTATTGATAATATTCCGCCGAGTAATCGTATTCCACCGAGTAATCATATTCCGCCGAGTAATTCTCATCGTAGTTTTCCGTTTTTCATTGCATTACTTAAGGCTCCCAGTATGAGAAGAATGAATATTTTACAGTCTTTTCCAAATTATGTTATTGATGATTTACTTGCTATTTTAATTAAAGTTGTTAAAGGTAAATTCCGTATAAGTACATCAAATAAAAAGATTTTGAACAGACACAAGAAACCATTATTATCATTAGTAAATACTAAAAATAAAAAACGTATGCGTAAAATCATATATAAACAACAAGGAGGCTTCATTGCAGCCTTGATACCAATAGCATTATCTTTATTGGGAGGGGCAGGTTTATTAAAATCATCATCATAAACAATGGGTCAATCATTACCAAATCTTAATTTGAATTTTAAATCTTCCTGTTGTAATGGAGAAGATTTGGACGAACCCAGAAGACGAAGCCGGTTTCGGTGGAGTGGCAAAATTAAAGAAAAGAGTTCCGAATTCGAAAAAAGAAACCCAGAAGTGGTTATCAAATCAACTAGCGTACAGTTTGAACAAACCAATGCAGAAAAGATTTCCAACAAGAGCGTATAAAACATATGGAATAAATGATTTGTGGCAAATGGATTTGATGGAGATGATACCCTATTCAAAAATTAACAAGGGGTATAAATATATTTTAACGTGTATTAATGTATACAGCAGGTTTGCACAAGCAACACCAGTCAAGTCAAAATCTGCAGATGAAATGTCCAAAGCTATTAATATTTTATTTAAAAATGGACATCCTAATAATTTACAAACGGATTTAGGTATTATTATTATTATTATTATTATTATTATTATTATTATTATTATTATTATTATTATTATTATTATTATTATTATTATTATTATTATTATTATTATTATTATTATTATTATTATTATTATTATTATTATTATTATTATTATTATTATTATTTTAGGTAAAGAATTCTACAACAGTAAAGTTAAGCAAATCCTTGATAAACTGAAAATAAATCACTACTCGGTACATTCTCAATACAAAGCTGCTCATGTTGAAAGATTTAACAGAACCTTGAGAGATAGATTAAAGAAATTGTTCGTGTATCAAGGTAATAAAAAATGGGTATTGGTTTTACCAAAAATTATAACCAGTTATAATAATTCATCACATCGAGGACTTAATGGATTGAGACCGGTTGATATCACATCAAAAACATTCTATTCTAAAAAATCTGAAAAAATTACAAAACCGAAATATAAAGTTGGTGACCATGTTAGAATTAGTAAAATTAGTGCATCACCATTTATTAAAAATTTCGATACAAATTGGAGTGATGAAGTCTTTGTAATTTCGAAAATAAATACTAGCCAGAACCCTGTGATGTATGTCATCAGAGATTCTGAAAATAACATTGTACAAGGGAAATTTTATGAGCAAGAATTACAAGTCATTCCTCCCCCAAAAGTATTTAGAATTCAAAAAATATTGAAAACTAAAATGGTGGGTAAGGATAAACAATACTATGTCAAATGGCATGGATATAAAAACCCATCATGGATATCGTCTCGAGACCTCGTAAAATGAATTTTTACATTATTTTGCCAAGTAATAGTTGTCCGAATATACATCCAGAAAACACTGCCAGTAAATTTATGGTCAATCTCCAAAATCCGATTTATTTAAATGGTAATTGGGAAGTTGCTCTCCTTGACTTTACATTTGTGTACAATCTCTTTCCAATTTATAGTAAAGCTAAAATTGAATATAAAAAGAAAGAGACGCAAAGAAATATCTCTTTTGTCATTGATAATGTAGAAGATCGAATTGATATTGGTCCTTCCGATTCAATTGTCAAAATGTATATTGATCGTCAATATTTAATAGTTGAATGTAAATATCATCCCTTTACTATAAAATTTGATAGTTTAGCAATGGCAAAACGATTGGAATTAACAAGTCAGAGTAATAGAAATCATACTAATATATTCCAAGTACTACGGCCGAGATTTACCAAAGTAGCAGCGCGATATGAGACAATTTCAATGAAAGTTGAGTTTGAGGGTGAAACTGAAAATACATATACGTTTAATGAGAATTTATACATTTCTAAATTGGAGGAATTACAATCATATTTAATTCAGAATTGTGGATCAATATTTAAATCATTGGAATTAGTAGACAATACTTTGTTCAAATTCAGTTTGAATACTGATATTACTGAAATTACTTTTGATAAAAATCTAATAAAAACATTAGGATTATCAAAAGGAACATATATTCAAAATGGAAAATTAAATGTAGGTATGAATAAACCGAAAATAATTAAACTTCATCATCAAATGTTTCTCTATACTAATATTATTGAACCCATAATTGTTGGTGATTCTTTGGTTCCTCTATTGAAATCTATTTGGGTTGAGAAACATGAACAAGATGATGTTGTACAAATCAATGTAGAAAATCCCATGTATTTGCCTGTTTCAACATCCTGTATAAACAATATAGAAATAAATATAAGAGATGATTCTGGTCAATTAATCGAATTTGCAAAAGATTCAAAAACTCATTTGACACTACATTTTCGTAAAGTAGATGGCTAATTCTGATATTATTAGTATGTATAGTGGTAGCCAAAGTGGTGGCGAATTACCATATTTTGTTGGTAAACAGTACGGAAGTGGGTGGTTGAGAACAATTGGTAGATTTGCGTTACCAATTCTTAAACGTATTGGTAATTTCGGTATGAAAACTGCAAAAGATGTAATTATGAATGACAAGAAAATATTACCATCGTTGAAATCAAATGCAATTGCTGAAATAAGTAAAGTAATACCTGGTATGTTTAAAACTGAACCAGCACTGGTACCAGTAAAACGTAAATTTGAAAGTGAAATTAAAACAACTATGGGAACTAAACGCAAGAGAGGGAGAAGGCATATAAACAAACGAATGAAAGGACACGGAACCATATTTGAAGAATGATTTGCGGTAAATCTGAATTATGTCTATTTGATCGACCATCGCCTCAGGCGGTTATCGAATATGGAGCATTTGAAGATGTATTTCCAATGAATTCTATTACCGATAGTAGAAATGATGTGGAATTTTACATTAATGGTTCTCAAACAGAATATTTAGATTTGAACGATACTTTGTTGTATGTTCAAATAAAAGTTGTAGATAAAGACAATAAAGCATTAGCTACAGATGATACAACTGAACCTAATAATTTCTTGTTTCATACTCTCTTTAAAGATGTTATTCTTGGATTTAATAACATTAAAATTGAGGGTGGAAACAATACATATGCTCACAAGGCAATTATCGAAACTATTTTAAATTATAATAATGATACTAAAGATACTTGTCTAACTCCAATGGGATATGGTGTATCTGATGATCGAAAAAGTGGATTAAAGGCTCAAAAACTTTCAACATGTGTTCATCTCTACAATTGGATTTTATGGATCAACCCAAATATTTACTACCAGGTGTTAATGTACATATGAGATTGAAAAGATCTGATTCTGCATTGTCATTATCAACTGGAGTTGCAGGTGCAGCACCTAAATTAATATTACTCGATGCCAAATTAATGGTTCGAAGAGTTCGATGTGAATCGTCTGTATTAGCGGGACATCAAATTGGATTAAATACCAAACATGCAATTTATCCGATAAAAACAAAAGAAATTGTATCATTTGCAATTGCTAAAGGAGCATCATCTTTTTACAAGGAGCAAATATTTGGAGATCGAAGAATGCCTAATTTTATCCTTGTAACTTTTCAAAGTGAAGCTCAATATAACGGATCTTATGATACATCTTCATCAAAATTCAAACACTTTAGTGTAACTTCTCTTTCATTATCGAAAAATACTGATTATCGAGAAACTTATACTCAAGATTTTGATAATGATAATTATTGTACTTCATATATGCAAAGTCTTGTCAGAAATTTAGGATATTTGGATAAAAATCTTAATTGTGGTATAAGTCTGGAAGAATTCAAAACATTCTATCCATTTTTCACATTTGTTCTGGCTCCAGATTTTGATTTAAATCAAAGTCAATTACCTCAAAGTGGCAATTTGAGATTGGATATTAAGTTCGGTAAAGCAACTACTGAACCAGTCCATGTAACAATCTATGGGGTTTTTGAAAATGAAATCCAAATTACTGCAAATCGAACTGTACTAGTATAAATGAAGAAATTTAAAAGATTAAAGTTTTTTATGGAGTAAGATTTTTATTTTATAATTTAACTTATTGATTAGTTCTATTCAGGTGTCTCGAATTGGTACTCAATTATTGGGAAACGAATTTCTTGGAGTTTATCCACTGGATAAAATTCCATATTTGAGAAATAATCAAGCCATAATCGTCAATACTCATACATCTAGTTTAGGAGGTGAACATTGGATTGCTGTATATGTGAAACCAAACCGAGTATATGCATTCGATCCCTTTGGATATTATTACCCAAATTTATTAATTAGTAAATTGCAAACTATTGGTAAACCTATTGTATATAATCGAACTCGGTATCAAAATCCATTTTCAATTACTTGTGGCCAACATTGCCTTGCATGGTTGTTATCAATGTATAATTTTGTTTAATAAATGTATTAAATGTCACAAGTTTATTATTATTATTATTATTATTATTATTATTATTATTATTATTATTATTATTATTATTATTATTATTATTATTATTATTATTATTATTATTATTATTATTATAATTATAATTATTAATTAATTTTATTATTCATATCAACAAATTTCATGCACTTGTATTGCATGTCTTTATGTGAGTAACAAAGACATTATTTGTTACTATGTGAGTCATCGATGACTCATTCTTTTTTAAACAAAGACATGAATATGTGTGCGTTAATTTTTTCTATCCTATCTGCATTTTGATTGGATAAACGTTACATATATAATCTATGTTTTTGTAATTCTTTTTCATTTATTCAAAATGCAAAATATTTCAAATGAAATCAAGGAAATGATTCGAAGAAATCGTATGGGTAATTTTTTTTTAATATGTTTTTATTTTTATTTATATTTTAGTCTACATTAATGAAAATAATGTTTCGGGAACTTATAATTTTTCAGCAAGTAATGCAATTGAAAATAATGTTTCCGGAAATTATGGTAAATTTAATTTTTAAATTATTATTATTATTATGATTTTTTAGTAAATAATGCTGTACACAATCTCGCGTGCAAGAAACCTAAATGTAGGTTTTTTAAAATTTTAAAATTAATATGCTTTAAATTATTATGATTTTTAAATTAATTTACTTTAAATTATTATGATTTTTTAAATTAATATGAAGTCAATTTTGTTATAAAGAAAATGTATGAAGTCAATTTTGTTATGAAACAAATAATGAAATTAATTTTTATAAAGAAAATGAATATGTTTTCATTTAATTAAAATAAATTTAAATATAATACACTTATGAGCAAGGGAGGGACAGAATATTTTGTCGTATAAACTCAGATTATATAGTAATAATAAATAATAATAATTTTGATAATAATAATAATAATAATTTTGATAATAATACTATTTTACTTATTTTATAGGTTATAAATATCCAACCTTTTGTAACAGTGCTACACATCATGACTGTGACGATATTATGGAAAAATATTATGGTCATGAATATAAAAGTGTAACATACTTGTTATGTCCTACATGCCAAACTCTTGAAACATCGACATATACCGAATTTTATGATAAACATCGTAATCATTTAACCCAATATATGCCTTCTAAAAAATCAGTTTTCAAAATTGCGTATCAAAAATATATATCATCAACTAATAATAGGAACACCGAAAACTTACAAAATCGACAATTAATGGAAACATCAACAAAAATCAATAATAGGACCACCAACAAAAGTATGATTAATGCCATGTTGATACAAAATCGACAATTAATGGAAACAGTCAATAGATTAATAGGTAATAAAAGACATTTAGAAATTCCCACAGAAATTCCCACAAAAAAGATGAAAGAAATAATAGTCATTAGTGAAGACGACGATGATGTTGTAAGTAATGAAGTTGTAAATAGTGAAGTTGTAAATAGTGAAGTTATAAATAGTGAAGTTATAAATAGTGAATTTGAAAATAGTGAATTTGAAAATAGTGAATTTGAAAATAGTGATGTTGTACCCCAAGTAGGTAGTGGTATAGTCGACGTAGTTTCCGACCTGAATAGTTCCCATGTAATAGTTAAGTTGGATATATCTTCCTTGAATTGTAAAATTCTTTCTGTTCCTGACGTTCTCATAGAAAAATTGTTAGAAATTGTAAATAAAATGAAATCAGTAAAAATTCAATTTTGTATTAAAGTAGAGTTTGAGAAAAATGATGAATTTCAGTCTTTCATAATCTCAAACTCTGCTCGTGTATGGAGCGACACATTTATTGATGATGGTATCTCTCTTTTAAATGAAAAAATTAGTAAAATAAATGAAAAGGGAAGTAATTGGACCATTAACAAAATAGAATACATTAGTTTTATTGTGACAAAATATTCAAAGATTAGTAGGTTGAGTGGTCGTAAATATATTGAAACCCCGAAAACATTAATCAGGAAAAAATGTATAATAAATGTAAATAATGATGACGAATTTTGTTTCCTTTACTCGGTTTTGGCTCTTATAAAATATGATAGTACTCCTGATGAATTGCGTCATCTGCCTAGTTCTTATAACCTTTCAGATCTGATATATAACCCGGCAGATATGCCAATGAAATTATCAAATATCTCAAAATTTGAACGACAAAACCCAGGTTATTCAATTAATGTTTTAAGTTATGACGAAACTGGGTTAATTTCGGGTCCCATCATGAAACATCCTTTTATAGATATAATTTATCGCAGTAAAATAGTAGGAGGTACTTGTCTAAATTTGTTATTATTACAGAATCGGAAAACCTACCATTACGTCGCTATATCTGATTTAAACATCTTTCTTAATTGCCGAAATTCATCAATAAGTTCTGTTCGTATTTACTGTAAGTGGTGTCCTAGATGTCTGAATGGATTCAGATTTGAAGATAGTTTTATTAAACATCAAGGTCTTTGTGAACGAAACCAATTAGGAACCACAATGTACACACTACCAAAAGATCCATTATTAGAATTCACAGACTATAGTAAAATGATTACTCCTCCTTTTGTTATTTATGCCGATTTTGAGGCAATCCTTCCTAAAGATTCTAAATATTATCAGAAACATTTACCCATTTCGGCTGGACTTTTATGTATAAATAATAATACAGGCGCAAAATTTTATAAATCATTCATAGGCCTTTCTTGTATAGACGAATTTTTAAAAGAAATTAATGATATCGCTAAAAAGATTGTAACTCCCTATTATTATAAAAATAAAAATAAGAAAATGATATTCACAGAAAATGACCAAATTAATTTTAATAACAGCACAAACTGTCATTTGTGTAAAAAAGTATTAGTTAAACCAGTCAGGGATCATGATCACTTTACCGGTCAATTCCTTGGTGCTGCTTGCAACACTTGTAATCTTTCCAGGAAAATATACCACACACTACCTGTAGTCTTTCATAATTTGAGAGGGTATGATCTCCATCATATCCTCAAATTTGGCTTGGCTAAATATAAGTCCTGGCATATTTCTTGTATACCGGTGACAAGTGAAAAATTTTTATCTCTTTTTGTGCATATTGATTCCCTGACTGTGAAATTTATAGATTCTTGTCAGTTTGTAAATTCGTCTTTGAAAAATGCTGTCTCAACCCTTAACACATTACCTTTGACAGAATCTGAGTTTAGAGGGTCTATTATTAAGAGTAAAGGGATTTTCCCTTATGATGTAGCAACTTCCCTTGATGTATTAATTTCTACATTAGAATTGCCCCCTAAATGGAGTGATGTATCCGATGATGAATACAATAAAGCAAAACTAATCTGGCAAGAGACATCATGTAATTCCCTTTTGGATTATATGATGGTCTATTTGAAATTAGATGTATTTCTGTTGGCTGACTTTTTTCAGCAATTCCGAGCTAAGAGTATTGCTCATAATAGGCTTGAGCCTTTGAATTTCCTAGGTTTCCCCAGTCTTTCTTGGAGTTCTGCTTTGTTAAGTCTTGATAAACCGATTGAGCTTCTCACCGACATGGAAATGTATAATTTCTTTGAAGGTGGGATTAGAGGTGGGATAACGTTTGTGAATAAACATTTTGTTAGTAGTGATGAAAATATAGAGTTGTTGTATATTGACATCAACAACCTGTATGGATGGGCTTTATCACAAAAGCTTCCCGACGGTGGTTTTGAATGGGTGACTGATGACATTGCTTTAGAGAGATTATTAATTGAGTGCACAACGGAAGATTTAAATCAACTTGATTATGGCTATACTATAGAAGTAGATTTAAAAATACCGAAATCTATTCATGACAAACTAGATGATTTTCCGGTAGCTCCTGGTAAGATGTGCCCACCTTTTTCTAAAGTGGAGAAGTTGCTACTTACACACGATCCGAAAACACACTATGTTTTACATTGGCGACTTCTCCAAATCTTTCTTCAGTTAGGTGTTGTTGTTACCAAGGTACATAGGGCTATTAGGTATACACAAAGCACTGTCTTCAAGAAATACATAGATACCAACACACAACTACGAGCCGCATCCATAACACCGCTCGATAAAGACTATTACAAGTTGCTCAATAACAGTTTGTATGGAAAAACTGTTGAGAACTTGAAAAAACGTATTAACTTACGACTGTGCAATTCCGCACAAAAACTTATCACATATGCCTCAAAACCGGCATTTAAGAAATCTACTAGGATAGACGATGATTTGATTTCGGTTTTGCTTATGAAAGAGTCTGTATGTTTAGATAGGCCCAGCTACATCGGGCAAACTGTACTTGATCTTTCTAAACTGAGAATGTATAAGTTGCAGTATAATGAATTGCAAAAATATCGCGATGAGTTTAACTGTGAAATTAATATAGTAGCTAGTGATACAGACTCTTTCTTTTTGGAAATTAAAAATTGTAGTCTTGACATTCTCTTACCTGCCATGATTCGTGACTCCTTGCTTGACACATCTAATTATAACCCACAACATCCTTTATATAGTAGAGCACTAGATTCCGTCATTGGAAAATTCAAAGACGAGAATAAAGGATTGAGATATAAGGAGTGGGTGTTTCTTCGTCCCAAGTGTTACAGCTTATTAGGTGATAAAGAAACTCTTAAAGCAAAATCTGTCACGTTGAAAGATACTGGCTTAGATCACAATTCCTATCGTGATTGTTATTTTAACAATAAGGTTTACTCTGTGCCACAATTCCGCATTGCATCCAAAAATCATCAATTGTACAGCATAAAAAACATTATGAAGGCGCTGACAAATAGAGATGACAAGCGGTATTGGAAATCGAAAAACAAGAGTTTGGCATATGGGCATTATCGGATAGGGGACACTTTTATATATGATGATGACGACAATTTTGACGGAGAAGATTACTGATCATTTCGGTAATAATAATAATTATTATTATAATTATTATTTTTTATTATTAATAGTTGTCAATGAAGCCAAGATTGTAAGAAACAATCAATGCAACAGACATTTGTAAAAATGACAATGTAAAATTGTAAATTTGTAATTTAAATATATTTTGTTGATTACTATTTTTCTAAGTATTATTATTATTATTATTATTATTATTATTATTATTATTATTATTATTATTATTATTATTATTATTATTATTATTATTATTATTATTATTATTATTATTATTATTATTATTATTATTATTATTATTATTATTATTATTATTATTATTATTATTATTATTATTATTATTATTATTATTATTATTATTATTATTATTATTATTATTATTATTATTATTATTATTATTATTATTATTATTATTATTATTATTATTATTATTATTATTACTGTTATTATTATTATTATTCTGTAGCGACATACAATAAATTTTGGTTTACCAAAAAAGAAGTCTTCTAAAAATTAGAGTCGTGTGATGAGTCTTTCTTTTAAAAATAAATGATTGGTCTTTGTTCAAAAAAGTCATCGATGAGTCATACAAGGGGGGGGAGTATGCAAAAAAAAAGAAACCCCCTATCTAAACTATGAGTCATCGATGAGTCTTTGTCTATATGTCTTTGTTTAAATGTATTTAAATATTTGATTAAATGTCTTTGTTTAAATATTTGTTTAAATGTATTTATTTAAATATTTGTTTAAATGTATTTATTTAAATTTTTGTTTAAATGTATTTATTTAAATATTTGTTTAAATGTATTTATTTAAATATTTGTTTAAATGTATTTATTTAAATATTAAATATGTCTTTGTTTAAAAAATGATGAGTCATACATACTTTAATAATGAGTCAGTTGGCTTTGTTCCAAAAATGATGAGTCATATGACCTTGTTACTAAAAATAGAATGACCTTGACGAGTCATCGATGCCGTCACATGACCTAGTTACTAAAAATAGAATGACCTTGATGAGTCATCGATGACGTCACGTGACATTGTTACTAAAAATAGAATGACCTTGACCTAGTTACTAAAAATAGAATGACCTTGACCCAGTTACCGCGGTTGCTATGGATGAGTCATATGACCTTGACCTAGTTACCACGGTTGCTATGGATGAGTCATCGATGAGTCATATGCCTTTGTTTTGCACTGAGTCATCGGGGGGGGGGTAGTGCAAAAAAATGACAAAAAACGATGAGTCATGGAGCACACTTCTCTCTACTGCAATGCAATGCCAAGTTCGGTAGTTGTAAAACGGGAACCACTACATTAATTTACGAATAAATGAGAGATCATTGTGAGTTGGCTTTCCTCAAGAAAATTCCTTTTAGAAAATTAAATGGAACTAAATATCGGGACTCCCAGAATCCAGAGAAGGTTTGGGATAAAGCAAAAACGTTGAAGAAAATCAACAAACAAGAGAAGGAAAATATCGGGGAGGAAAACACACCTCTAGTATTGATATCGGAAGACAAGACGGAAGCAATTCGGTTCGTCCGGAAAGATAAAAAGACTAAATGTGGGAAAAGAGTATACGAAACGAACTACAAAGGAATTTTCCTGTCAAGGGAATATATTCGAAACTCCAAGGTCCTACATATAAAGGATATCAAAATCACGAATAATATAAATAATAAGGTAGATTATTTATATCATGATCTGCAAGGACAAATGCAAGATATGTATCAAGAAGTGATACTAAACGATTGCAAGCTAAATCGTGAAATAGTCCGAAATAGATTAGCAATATCTATCGTTAACCCAGAGTTGGTTACTCCAATGTTATTGGTAGATGAAATGTTTGGCAGAATCATGGGAGAAGCTATATATAGCTATGAGTGTAAACCAGTGGAAGTACAATTAGCGAGATTTAATCAATGCACTCTAGAACTGCCAGTGTCTTACCAAGGAAAATTGAGATTTGTTATGCCAGTAACCATAAAGTTACTTGAGGAAAACGCTAAACCTCAACCAGCTATATGCAACCCGGCAATATCACCATTATACAAAATAAATGACAGGTGGATATCTCTGCCGGAAAGAAAACCATCTACACAACGAGTAGAGACCTTGGAGGTAACTAAATTAAAAGATAATCTGGAATTCAAGTCCTTAGACGAATTAGCAAAAGGAGGGATTTATACTCCCGACGATATCGAGGAAGCAAGAAGGACACTGCTATTCCCACAAATCAGAGATAGAGGTATCACGGAAATTATAAGAACAATTTATCATGATAGTTTGATACGACCAGATTACAATTTATTATTTGGACCGGAAGACTATAAAGAAGCAGCAAAGAACGTAATGATGAAAATATGGGGACGATTTACCAATTTTGGTATTTTCGTCGCTGGATGTTCGGGAATTTACGCAATATTTGTAATTTTAAAGTTGATAATTACACAACTGATGTCAACATATAGCATATTCAAAATTGGGGGATGGTCATGGAAACTGCTATTAGGATTATGTCCTATGTGTGCAGAGTTTGCATTATTCAAACATCACAGAAAAGAAATTAAAGAAATTAGACAGAAACATTTGGTCAAACATGAAGTAATTGGAACAGAAATGGAGGAGTATTCTAGTTATCGGGACGATAACAATTCAAAGGGAGGAGGTAATGGAGGCTCTCGTGAAACATCTTCAAGATCAAATCAATCACGAAAACAGAACTACAACAAAAAACCGAATCAGCAACAAAGAAAATCGAGATTCAAGGAATATCTTCCTCCATATGACCAATCAAAAGAAATCTACGTGAGAAAACAATCCTCAGAAGGAGAATATGACAGTTCCGACCAAAAATTCGACATAAGGTCACCCAGATTCAAGAAAAGTCCAAGATATGTACAATAGGGTGGGTCGAATGTTAATAAATTTTGAGTTCAAGAAAGGAAACATGGTTAAAAAGTTGTATTTTGGTATAGAAAAATCGAATCAAACCATTTTACTTAGATTTATGGACATTTACTGCTCCAAACTTTTCTCCGAAAATGCAGTTCAACATAAGTGTGAAAACAATGTAATTTGGCTAGTGTCGGAATGTGTTTTGCGCCTTTGTCCATATTTAGATGTAGCTTTCTTAAGAGCTTATAAGTATATTATTTACTCTCTTGGGCTGAGATAGTATATTCTGTGTCCTCATCCCGCATTGAAATATATCCTGACAACGTCAGTGATTAGGAAGGGCCAAATTTGAATTATCCTTTTCAAAGACAAAAATCAACTTTCGAAATTATTTTTTATTAAAAACATCCAGCCAAAAGTTTAGAAATGTATTAGCGAGGGCATAAAAAGAAGTCACATGAAATCAGCTTTGCTTTGCACCTTGGGCAATTCCTTCCTTGATTTTTTACACAGTAGTACCATACCATGTCTGGACTTGTGACCAAACACTTTGCAACTGGCAGAAGAAACATCTTTGATGGCTCTTTCAACGGCTTGAGAATGACAGGGAAATTGTTCTAATGTAATTTTCTTATTCATCTTCAATTCATGATCCAATATATGAGATAAAAGAGGGGGAGGCGTCAAATTACATTTTGTCCAGTCAATCATGTCAGCATATGATGTAGCAGACGACTGAAGAAAGACAGTATTCTTGTCCATAGTGCGAATCACTTCGGAAGGGAGAAAATTTTGTCTTGCAGTTTAACTGCAGCAGTTATGATTTTTTCTGTTGCAAACTTTCTGATTTCTTCATCATCATCACCAACAGCAGCTAGGAGTATATTTTCTGGATGTGAGAAGTAATTGTTGTTCTGAATGACAGGAAAGATGATTTCTTGGTCTGATGGATCCAAATCCTGCAGAAGTTGGAGCATATAAAAAATATTTCTTGCACCATCTTGGCATGACGAGTGAATCTTTATATAAAACCATGACGGTCCATAGAAATTGACAATAAATTTCACTATTCGCATGAGAGGTTCAGATGGAGCAGTTTCGGACATATATAGTCGCAGAATTCTATTAGCTTTCGTTAGCCAGCGACTGTGATTCAAATTTCCTGGTTGTGCCATTTGTAGAAAAGGGACATCCTTGTTGTTGTGGTACCCTTTCTGGACTGCCAAGCATACTCTGAGGAAATACAATTGATCAGTGTTCAATTCTTTCTTGACATTTTCACTAATATCTACGACCTTTCCAGGAAGGGACATAAAGGCTACTACGGGCTTGTCTTTTGGATCAAAATCAAGAACGCTTCCTATTTCACCACATGACGTTTTTGGACCTTTTCTTTCTCCACCATCGACGACTGAAAAATACTTCCTGAATGGTAATTCATTTGCATGCAACAAGCATATCAGCCATTGTAGAGGTCGCCCTAGGCTTTTTTCGAGTCTTCTGATTATTCCATTATTTTTTCCGGTGTTTGTATTGGTTCCATCGCACACAATTGCTTGAAGGGTCAGTGAGGACTGCGTGCTAACGATGATTGACATGATTTCTTTGCCAATATCCACAGCTTTACTACTTTGAGGTACAACATGATCGATATATGTATCCCCTGGAAAGGCGACAATCACATAATGCTCCTCTTTTAGGATCCTTCTATGAAGTAAGGTGGAATCTTGTTTCCCGTCGAAACCGAGGCAAATCAAGTTTTTCGCTTCTGCTGAATGCTGTTCAATTTCTCTCTCCCTCCAGTACTTTCTCTGACGTCGTAATTTTGCGGGATCGATGATTGTTTGAGAGGATAACAGTTCCATATCTTTCAGAAAAGCGTTTACTAGCAAACACGTGTCTCTGTTGCTCACACCACATCTGTCAACAGCTTTACTTAATTCAGGATAATGTCTTCTATTTTGAAATTCATCACATTCTTCTACGCTTGACTCTGAGCTTTCTGTTGAATTGTCTAACTTATCTTTACTTTCATCACTAGCGGCTTCACTCTCCGTGTCACTTCTTGAGGTCGGATGTAGATCGTTAACTTCAGTGTCCATTATTTCATTTTTCATTTGTTTTCCTTTTCCTGTAGGGCTGCTTTTCGTTTGTTTTCTCTTCAATTTTGAGGTTTCCTGTCTGTCCGTATTTCCGATTTTCATGTTTCTGGTAGTTTGTTGGTCAATCCAGAACTCCCACTCTAAGGTAGGAATTTTCAAGGCCAATCGGCATGTACACTGACTTCTTCCACGAGCACCATCATTAAAACATTTGCAGCAACATATGTCAAACAATTTGGAAAACGAGCTTAACTTATCTTGAAATTTGGCAGATGACCTCTTGCATACTGGATACTTCTTTAATTCACGCACTTTTGATATTAGTCGCTTGACACGAACCACAATACTACTGAACTCAACAGTTGGGATACTTGCCTTCATATAAATTTCCTTCACCTTATTTGCGAGAAGAGTTGCTTGTTCGTTAAAGCCAGTATGAAATTGCGTACATTTCTCATTGTAACAGTAATCACGAAACACATCTTCACAAGTAGGTAATTGGTTTCTGGGTAGTTCACAAGTTTGACCAAACAGACAATGACGTGATTTACTTCTTGTTTTGCGAAATTGCTTATTTCTCTGTCCCTTCATAACTGCTCTTCTGTACTCAGCTCTGGCAAAATAAAAGTGAATCATCAAGTTAACTTTTTTAATTATGTCCAGCAAACACTTGACATCCAATCGAAACAAATTAAATTATCTGAGTTTAGACTGACTAGTAGTATCCATGTGGATTATGTGTTGACTGTAGTGTGTGTGTTAGTATTGTTCAGAAGAAATTGTCTTTGTGAGTGCTTGTGTGAAGGTGCTTCCGTGAATTAACCTCTCTATACATGCACGCGTTACTTGGACTTGTGAATAGAGCATGTCAAAAATGGTCTTTCTGCAAGCGTGTGACTGCTTGCAGGATGAATTTACAATGGCACATGTGCGAGCATTTTTACTGGGATAGTACTAATACATACAAACAAAAGTTGGGACCTGTAAACCCTTTTAAACAGCAGTCTTTTGCAGGGATATTTCATTTTCTAGCATAAGCACAACTTTTTAGGCATGTTTGGAGAAAAAAAAAATTTTCGACCCACCCTAATGGACATCCTAAAAAGACTACGAGGAGTAGTGTTCGATTGTGCATCTGGATTGTTAATCCGAGCACGAGGTAAAAAGAGGAAAATTTACAACGATGATACAGCTTATATAGATCATACAACTATCATACCACCCAGAGCGGAAACAGTTTGCTTTGTAGCTACAAGCAATAATTGGGAAGTTGAAGTTGTATTCGAACCAGACGAAAAATTTTCGGAGTAATACAACATACCAGTTACTCATAGCGTAGGTTTAATAGTCAATGGCAGAATACCAATCAGGGTAGCCAATCTGGACATTAAACCACTTTACTTATATCCAGATACCAGAGTGGGCAGAATCTGGAAACAAAACGAGCCACAAGCCACGGGAGAAGGGTCGATACTCACCGTAAAGGCAGAAGAAAGAGATCCAGACATTGAGTACTACGATGCACCTACAGCAAATAGCAAAGTGCTAACCAGAAAGGAAAATATTCAAGTAAATATGCTATTAAGGAAATACGACCAGGTATTCGCGAAACATGAATACGATCTGGGAAAAACAAACCTGTTAGAACATGAGATTGTTCTCACCAATACAAAACCTATAAAATTGAGACCATACCGTATTCCTTTCAGTCTGGAGGAATCAGTAGATAAACAGGTGAAATTGATGTTAAAACATGGCATAATCAGGCATAGTAAATCACCGTATCAATCACCAATGATAGTGGTGGCCAAGAAGGATGGATCAGTACGATTATGTAACGACTATCGCATGGTTAACGAAGCAACATGCAAAGATAGCCATCCATTGCCATTGTTAGATTATATCTATGGACGCATGAGAAACGCTAGGTTCTTCTCAGTAATGGACGCCCAAAAGGGATTTTATCAAATTAAGTTAAAAGATGAGACTATACCAATAACAGCGTTCTCTACGAGTATGGGTCATTACGAATATAACGTAATGCCATTTGGACTCACAGGAGCTCCAGCCACATTTCAAAGAGCAATGAATTTGATGCTCATGGATGTACATCATGCGATGGTATACATTGACGACGTCATAGTATTCTCGCCAAATTTGGAAAAACACTTAGAACATTTGGAGGATGTGTTCAAGAGGTTGATCAATGCCAACATGAAAGTGAAACCAACCAAATGTAAATGGGCTGAACCAGAAGTGGTATATGTTGGCCATATCATATCACGAGACGGGGTTAAACCCGATCCAGCTAATGTTGACAAGGTTAAGAATTTCCCGGAGCCTAAAACCGTTAAACATATCAAAGGGTTTTTAGGTCTATTTGGATACTACAGAAAATTCATTAGAAACTTTTCGGTTATAGCTTTTCCACTCACGCAGTTAGAAGGCAAAAATGTCAAATTTGTGTGGGGAACAGAACAGCAAGAAGCATTTGATATGCTCAAGGAAAAACTCATCAAGCCACCTATATTGCGATTTCCAGACTTTGAGAGACAATTTTTGGTTATGACAGATGCCAGCACTCGGGGCATAGGTGCTGTGCTAGGTCAGAGAGATGACCTAGGAGATGAGTATGCAATTGCATACGCTAGCAGAGGATTAAAACCGCACGAAAGAAACTACGCAGTAATAGAACTAGAGGCTTTAGCAATCGTGTATGCTATAACCCAGTTTAGGACTTATCTATGGGGTCGAAAGATCATAGTGTATACCGATCATAGACCATTACAGTGGCTGACGAAACACACAATGGACACATCAAAACTGGTCAGATGGGCATTAATTTTACAGCCATATGACATAGAAATCCATTATAGAAAAGGAGATCATAATGGAAATGCAGACGCTTTATCGAGAATGGACCAGGAGGAGGAAGCAGAAGATGTGAAGGAAGGACGTCTCGAAGGGACTATCTTCACACTGACTCGAGAAGCCAACCGGCTGGCTGATTTAATGGAGGCACAAAAATCTGACGAAGAAATCAATGTTATTCGTCAAGCCCTGGAAGCGAAATACGTGCCCACAGAATTCGCGAAATACTGGGAAAAGAATAAAGACAAATTTGTGCTGGAAGAGGGATTAGTGAAATACTCAGATGTAAGAGATAACGTTATAATGGTTCCTAAGAAATACCGTGAAGCACTCATGTTGCAGTATCACGATGGAGCCTTAGGAGGCCACCTGTCATCTAGAAAAACATTGTCAAGGCTAAAACAAAAATATTTTTGGCCCGGTATGAAACAAGATGTTAAAACCTGGTGTCAGACATGTAAGATCTGTATCACCAGAAGAAATACGGGAAAGAAACCACACGTACCAATGAAGCCAATGCCAGTACCATCCACACCTATGGAAATGACGGCAATGGACGTGTTAGGGCCATTCAAAGAATCTAATAGCGGAAACAAGTACATATTAGTTTTCTGCGACTATTTGACTAAATGGCCAGAAGCCTACCCGATGCCTAATCACAAAGCTGATACAATAGCTAGAATTTTCGGGGCGCTGATTTCATGAGTAATTTGCTCAAAGGAATAAACGACTATTTCGGAGTTTTAAAGTTGAATACTTCCCCATATCACCCACAGACGGATGGGCTTGTAGAACGATTTAATGGAACATTAGCTAATATGTTAGCATCATATGTAAATTCAGGGCAAACGGTTTGGGACATCCACATTCCATCCTGTTTATTTGCATACAGGAATGCAGTACACGAAGGAACAGGTGAAACACCATTTTACCTAATGTATCTGAGGCAAAGTAAAATGCCAATAGATCTGTTGTTTTTCCCTAAAGCAACTCAGTATTTAGATCAGGAAAATTATCTGATGGAAATGAGGGAAAGAATGCAGGAAGCATGGGCTAGAGCGGGTCTCAGTATAAAATATAATCAGGAGGCATCCAAAGATTATCATGACCGAAAAGCCAAGGATCATGGCATATTGGTTGGAGACCAGGTGATGTTGGAAAGTCATTATAACAAGAAAGGCTTATCACCAAAACTCATGCGAAATTTCAAAGGGCCATATGAGGTATTGAGAACCACAGATACAAATCTCATATTACAACTTGTAGCCAACAGAAAAGCAGAACCAATAATGGTGCATGCTAATCGGTGTAAAAAGTGCGAAATCTCAACAAAAGGAACCTCTGGAAATCCAAAAGCAAAAGCACCAGAGAAACAAGTGAAACCAAACACTACCGAAGAACCGCAAGAACACCGATACCCATTGAGATCAAGGGGTGTTCCAAAATCGGTAACCTTTTTGTTGATAATAAGCTGTATGGTGACTTTGGCGATGGCAAAAAGGGATAAAAAGGCATATTTCCAGCCTATGGCAATGCAAGTGGAAGCATTTACATTTCATAAGAACGTATCATGGAATTAGCATACTCACAACGTGCGACAATGCTACAAAATTCAATTTACATTTCTACAACAAGTACTTGCGGATCCGCCAACTCGATTCAGAAGAAAAAGAGTGGGATTTATATGATTTAAAAGCCGAGACGGATTATAAACTGCACATCGCAGCATCAAGGTTATATCAGAGTGGTTGGTATACCTATCACGTATCAAATTGGATCCTACGGACGGCAGATTTCACAAATCGCATATCGATATCCTACGAAAAGGATAAAGTAAAGTTTAGCCAGCAAATTAACAGGGAGGAGAAGGTGAAAATCAGCATTCTAGACGGATCAACCACGAGAGGAACATTATGGTTAGACCAGAACTCTCCCTCCCAAGAAATGTATCTAAATCAGTCCGTAGAATATTCGGTTCTAGTTATATACTATAGTCCGAGGAAACGGCAGGACGATAGGTGGTTCGAGGTATTTGAGGAGATATTACCTCTGAAACAACCCGTTATAACGAAAACACCACCAAAAGTCGTCAGAGAGAACATGGTGATACATCCCGCGATGTGGCAACATCTGAGACAGTTGCCACCGATCAAACAAATATCTTGTCCAACGACCCCAAACCTGACAAACTGTTGTGATTGTAATGCCATCACAAATTTTAATGCAGGAAATATCCTGAAAATACCCATAGGGGTATGGATTACGGTATCGGCCGTACTATCGCTAGTAACTACACTGATAGCTATGGGTATTTGGACCAAGCTATATTTTAGACAAGCCATAAGGGCTTACGATGGAGTACTGATGTCGCAATTATGACAATTACAGACTTCCCCGAGGGAAAAATCATATATAAATATTTATATATATCTTAAAATCTATATTTACGTAGAGCTCCAGGTAGCATTAAAATTCAGTATATGTAGATCTTTTATAATAAGACTCATGCATATCCTTTTAGCCTATTATGGCATATCAGTATATCTGATATTATGGTTAATGATTTTTATTTCAGGAATGCAGAGCCACCCAATATCCCAATACCAAGGAAGGCATAGCATTATACGTGCTACGACCTTGCTAAAGGAAAAACTTATTTACAAAAACCTGGAGAAGCAGGTTATGGAGGAAAGTAGAAAAGGCCAAAGGCACTGGTTTTACGGACATTGCTCAGTCATACCCAATAATTTCAAATTTGACGAGACCCCAAAGCGTCAAATGATTATCTCAAGAATCCCGGGCAAGTATAACGGTAGTATTAGGCTTACCGAGGTCATGCCTGAGTTTGGCAGACATAGTCTGACCAACCACCTGTGGATACACGCCATTAACAAACCATTTACGGTTTATGTTCCTGGCGCCACCAACCCTATTTTGCTGCAAAAGCACACAACCCTCGAAATAGAAAACGGGGATGGAAGGGAAAAGAACATCTCACTGTTATGTGAAGGAATAGATACCATCATAGCAATGGAAATTCTGGAACCTCACAGAGAAACACAAACGAGATGGGTTAATGACCCAAACTGGACATATAATGTCAACGATAACGACATTAAAACATTTAAGTCTTTCGTTAGACAGCGTTTGGACCCTAGACAAGAGGATAACCTCACCATTTTCGTAGCAGCTCACTACGCTACACTACGACAATTCCTGAAACCGGCAATCGTGGCCATCTCAATCTCACATTTCAATGGCGATCTGATACTCAACACGAGAGTTACCCCCAGAGCACAGGTCAAACATTACCAATCGCATGCGCATGGTATGACCGAGAAACAAATAACAGGACAGTTCGACGGAGAAGACTGTGCCGAAAGAATTAGAAAAATCTGCGATGGGAAGATCATCGTGGGATTGCTAGTAAAGGACCTATTAGAAGTAATCAGATTCCCAATGCAGCGCGCACTCGGAATCCGTGAGTTAGGCGCAGCTAAATGCCTCGAAAGTAGAGACTTAAAGAAATGCAACGGGTATTACCGTTTGGCATATCTGGCAAAAGCAGTCACTGGTAAAGAGGCACATCACTTCTCGGACTTACAAACGGAGAATGATGTCACAACCATTAAGAAGATTTACGACAATTTACGAGACATCTGGGTTGATGACATTTCACCAGACACCCGGAAAGAGGTGGTGTCTTCACAAATACAGCAGATGGAACCCGGTACCTCAAGCAGGCAGAAACCTCTAGCTATGGAGAGCTATGTGAAAGAAGATATCCCTAGGTCGAAGTTGCTGAAAATAGTGGAAGAAGATTCCTTGTCGCCGCCAGCCATTTCAATTGCTGATGAAGACGACTATGCCACTTGTGAGAGTGCAGATGATAACTGCCTCCAAGTCACCCTTACCAATGACGATAGAGTGGTGAATTCGACTAAAATGGAAATAGAAAAAACTCAGCCAGCAGAAAAGTTAGTTGAACGGGTCACCAAGATCCTGAAAGCGTTGGCCCCGTTGGGTGAACCCAAACAAGGAGCAGAAGGAGGAACATTACCCCAAGCTGTAGCACCATTACTTAA